>JACTAT010000341.1:0-280432 GCA_014526335.1 Chrysaora quinquecirrha | reverse complement strand
TGATGTGTTCAAGGATGTGTTCAAGGCTTAGTTTAGTTGCTTTTTCAGCACCATGCAACACTACCTTGCTTGATGGTGTCAATTCATTTGAGGTAACAGTCACTCAGCAGTCATCTTTGGGAGGTCATCACCAGTCGTTTTTACGTTCCCATTTGTCCCTGTAATGTCTAAATTAATTATGGGACAGTGTCATTTTACGTAATCACCTGAATCACAGATAGCAAGGTTTTTGCACACTGGAATTTGAAATTTGTGCTACCTAGCCTAGGTTTCAACTTAAAACCATCAGCATAAATGGCACAACTGCTAAGCAGTTTCCTAAAATTTATACCATCTGTCTTGCTGTTGCAGTTTAACACAGAAGAAAATTCTTAGGTATGCTGTAACAATTCATTTGATTTCATGTTAATAAAACTCGTTAATGGACGGAACGTAAATAGGCAACATATGAAGCCACTTATTCCCCAAAGAATTTTGAGATCCTTATGAAGTAGACACATATAGTAAGGTAGTCACAGTAAGGCAATACGACAGCAGTTTTTTGTCAGATCTCGATTTATCTGGGATCTTGAAAAATGTACATAAGAGCAATGCACATTATGGGAAGATTTAAATTCAATAACCTAGATTCAATAACACAGAGTCATTAGCCTACTTTTCACTGCTTATACCTTGGCCCTCTTGCTCAACGTTGAATTTTCCATAAATTTTAGGACTCAGAAATATAATTTCAATAAATTGCCTCAAATGATTCAAAAGTACAAATCAGTCATTCAGGTAAGCGGATGTTTTCCATTATTGATGTGTTTTTCCAATTTTTGGGCTAATGAAGAGGCTGCTAAAAGTAGGTTTCCTGTATATGCTGGTGAGAAATCCAGTAGAAGAGTTTTCCTGCTGAATCCCACAAGTTGATTGGTGTTTGAAACACGATGCCAATTCGGCTTCTCTGTCTGACTGGTCAATTTTGAGCCGCACCTGAGTATGAATTCCACCTTAGTTTATTGTTTTGGTGTGTTTCTGACATTCATACTCTGAGGAGTGTCAGACAAAGAAGGCTTTTAAATATGCCTGAAAATGTTTCCACTATTAACCGATAATGTTTCAAATTTTGAATTTGTTTTTATTCGATAATGTAACAGTGAAAACTTACGGTGTTTGCAGTAAGCAGCAAAAAGCCCTGGCATTAGAGAACTATGTTTAGATTCTTTTTTACAAACTGCATTTCTGGTCTTGTTCTTCATGTCCTGCTCATAGCAGCCTCAAGCACAGAGGGCTGGCCAACTTGGGAAGTACGTCAACATCTGAACGATGGCATTCTCCAGTGCTGGTAGTTGATGTGCTGGATTTTTGAAAGTGTTTTTTGATATTTTGGATAGAGCATGTAATAAACATTTCCACTGTTTTGGCAATTTCTGCGATTTAGTAGTAAGAGCATTGAAGATGATAGGAGCATGTTTCTGAATCCTCAACAGTGCACTTGAACAGTCACCTACGAATTATGCAGTTGAAATTTCATCAATACAGACCAACAATACGTCTGATGCTGGAAAGTATGAGCAAACAGGTGACGAAGACGCCAATCATTTCATAAAATCAGCAACGGTTTTTGGAAATGTTAGCTCATGTCGAAATATTGATGTGCATATCTCTAGGAAATTCAGTAGCTCTTGTAAGTTATCTTTATCTTTAATTAACGTTTTGAGCTCCTGGATCTTTCTTCCATCTATTTGCGATTCAACGTATTCAAATAACATCTTTGGAATTTTTTTTTCTCGCTGTAAGTACTTTCTTCAAAACTGGTAAAGAAATAAGAAATAAATGCTTATTTCCGAAATTTAGTGAGCCTCTACCTTCCAGAGCCTTTACTTTCTCTATAAACTTCAGCTATTTCTGTCACCCATTTGCAGTCGAACATGTTGCTTGAGGTGTACCTGATGTTTGCATGTTATCAATGAAAGAAAGGACTCCCTTTCCCAAGTTTCACGCTTGTTTTCATAGACTTAGCCTTTCAGGCATAGAGTTCTCAAGGGTCTCACAGCTCCCTCTTACACTTATTCGTCCTAATATCTCGTCCCAAAGCTTGGGGTTTAAAATTTCCAAATGTCTTGCTGCTTAGCTCATATGTATAAAAAAAATCTTATGTATAATCCTATTGATCCCAGTGTGTAAAAGGTGCGCACTGGATGGGATTATGGGAAAACCAAAAAGGGCGAAGCTTCTTGCCACAAGCCACCTACGCTTACTTCCACAAAATGTTGTTGTTGGCTCTTGCATTACCTGCTCTCATATTCCAAATCCTGCACTGCCAACAGTAATTAACCTGCTTTGTTGTGCACTTTTTTTACTTCTGCATAACATCCAATTTTACAAACGCCCAGAAATAAGTAGTTTGATAAACTGTCTCATTCAGCCTGCCTAAAAAGATCAATGAAATTTTCAAAGTGAAGAAAATATATCAGTATTGAAATATAAAGCTCAAGAAAACTTATCTGCCATTGTATCTCTTTTCAGAGTCAGATCTTTCAGGAGGAATCTCTAAGCATTGAGCAAATTCGCGCTTAAAACCAAGAGCAGTGGCGTTGCAAATAAGTACTTCAGGATACATTCCACATTTTCCACACGAATAACTACATGCATAATCAATATCTAGGAGCTCCAAGAATGCATACCAAGACATGCGCGATTGCTGGTGATTCAACATTTCCAAATTAGGACAAGCAGATGCCATAAACATAGTAAGAGACTCGTGAAAACCAACAAGACTTTCACTGAAACAAAGCATAGATAAAGTTGGAGAAAATAAGTCCAGTTCAACAAGATTGACGTTTGACACCTACAACGGTCATTCTCTTGTGGTAAGGAACTATGATTCTGTAGGAAATTAGTCCAATGTTTCACTAGATGGATCTTTTTGTTGAATAAATATCAAATTTTGATACAATTCAACGAGATTGACATTGGACACTAACAAGGGGCATTCTCTTGGGGTAACGCCCTATGACTTTGTGTGAATAAGTCCAATGTTTCACTCGATGCATCTTTTCGTTGAATAAATATCAAATTTTGACACAATTCAACAAGACTTACATTGGACACCAACAATGGGCTTTCTCTTGGAGTAACGCACTATGGGAGATAGAATTTTTATTTAATGAGCTCATTGTATCGTGTGATTTCTTTTACCTGTTTCCTGTTAGGAACCTGAACATATAATCTTTGAGAACATCATGGCAAATAAGAAAGTCACCCATGTTTAATACTCCTCTTTCTGATCCGCAGTAGTATTGAATGGTCTCACATCCCATTGATGAGCACTTCCTGAAAGGTACTGGCAAGAGAATATTTATTTTGCTATTAAATCTGCAAGATACATTTTTTCATTTCCAAGCTGTTCGAGGCAAACTTTATCTCAAAATTGTTAATTAGGAAAGTTTAAGTGTCGATTTGTTTGATTACTGAAAATAAAGGCATGACCGTTCTCAAGACCAAGTACGATACCCTTGGCAAGACCGAAATTGCAAAGCAAGTATACTTCTGGTTATACTGGAAGTCCGAAAAAGTATACATGTAAAAAAGTGTATAGAAATGACCGTGGGACATCCCCAGGCACTTTTACTATGGAAGAACATCCCTCTACCGTGAATTTGCGAAATAGTGATCATGCTATCGATGCAATGCCAAAATATATTTTTCAAATGCATATTTGATGCCAGTGCGAGCTATTAACTTTTTAGGAGTATTCATCCAGCAAATCTTTTCATCAAATAATGATCCACAGCTTCTACAACAGTCTCCGTCAAATTCAGGGATGCAAGACAGGCCAGTTGGAACGCTCTGAATGGCTTCCTCGAATGTACCGTCGTAAACACTTCATTGTAATTCCGTTGTTTTCCATTGTACTTTTTCAGTTGAGACTGCTGACTTGACATATATTTGTCTATAAGAAGTTTTTAACTACTCCCTGTGCTTTATTATGTCGATGAATCTGTCAGAGATTGGATTTGAATCAAGAAATGGCTTTATGATTTTTATGTGTCTGCAGTCGTGTCTTCCATAATCACATGTGAAGCATACAAATCCTTTCCTGTCAACTGCAACTACTGCCTCGTCATCTTCATCTTTACAAACGTACAGCATAGGGTCTTCAGTATTTTGAAGAACCTTTATGAGTGGTGCAGCCTATGCGATGAATGATTAGAAACAATTATTTTGCAAATGAAGGTTTTCATAGTACGTTCTGGTAGATATTTTATTTCTTTTTAAAATAATTGATATTCTCTTGTACGTGAGCGCTTAAGCTGTGTTTAACGCAGCAACACATAAGATAAAGTTTGCAATAAAAAGTCCACGGTAATAAGTTTGTATACAGTCAATAAATATTCCAAGATATTATCTTATTGTACAAGTGGTCACTGTCCTCATCTAAAAACAGAATACATTTAAATGAGTTTATCAGAGATTGCAAAATCTGGTATGGTGAATTCTTCGTTTGCTTTATTTTGAGTTCGGAGCGTTGGAAAAACTTATTTGAAGGATCTAGTGAAGTTGAAGTTATAGCTCTAGCAGCAGAGTTAAACTTATTTACCTTCCTCCAAATCTTCCACTTCAGTTTCATTCACATCATCCCATTTTCTTCACGACTGTTACATGGAGGCACTCTTGGTAGGATTCTGTGAGGCATGTCTCAAAATCTACAGAGAAATAGAAAACATCTTAGTAAAACCATGCGAAGAACTCTTTATGTTGTAAAGATACGCTTATTCTATAGCTTAAGCATAGCTGTTTCATCCAGCCTTGCTCTACAAATGCGTTAATGACGTAGTATTTCTCCCACATGAAGGTTTTCGAATAGTTGGCTACAAAAATTGTTTTTCTTTTTAAAAGGGTGTAGATGAGATCGTCAGAGAGACATAATACAAATATCTCCCGATAGATCTAACCCCGATAACCGGAAAGCTTGCTAAGTCAAACTGATTCTGTATTATTCCCCTTGAACGAGATATCATATAGAAATAACCACAAAAACTCAAAACTTTGATAACTTGAACATTTGCCACCTCAAACCACTTTTCGATCCCTTTATGGCTATTTTCGCCGGATAACTCTTAACTATTTCATAGTGATGACAAAATGACATAAAAAATTGAATTGTACTAGAATTTTTTCATCAAATCAAGCTGCTGTTTGCAAATTGATACACATTTCCAGTCTAGATTCTTGTACGAACCAATCTTCCAATCTTCTGTTTTTGTCTTATAAAATATTTTGTTGCTATCCTTGTGTTGTTGTGTACATGACAGGTTCAAGTAATCAGGAATTACTACTGTAAAGCTGTAAGTGACTAAAGCAGCGAAATTCGTTTTCCTGAAAATACAAACCATTTATTGTTTCTGAAATATTCTAGGAAAGAATCTGCACGTATGTATTTCGTCGCGGGTCACAAGAACATGAAAATATCCAAACCCCTCCATCCATCAAGACAACATCGATGAACTCTTTTGACAAATCGGAACTTATTTCTCTACAAAAAAGATAAGTTTCAACCTGGCTTTTTATCGTCAGTAAAGGAGTGCTAGTAATTTTGGAAAAGGCAGAATTTGCTTTTAAAATATTTTTGTTAAGAAACTTTAATAACCAAATGTAATAAAAAAATTTTTGCTTAAATGAATGAATTTAGAAAAAGGCCATGGAATCAAACAATTTATCATAATGACTTCACAATGACAATAAATATTTTTACCTATGGAAGCAAATTTCAATGATATGATCACAGAATCATTTCCTCTACAATTGCCTTAAAGTAAGACCTTTTAAAGCTGAGAAAGCTGCCGATTCTCTAAGAAAACAAGGCTTGGAGTTTGAGCCCTAAAGATCTACAAGACTCAAACATGCTCATTTTTTATGTTCGTTATGGCTGTTATGTCAGTTATGAATATACTTAACTACCAACCATTGTCTTTCAAATTCTATAATTATTGGGTAGTTATCATTGTTTTGTTCTGTTTATTAACTAAAGAGAAATTGCTGAACATCGATGAAGTGTCTTAATCTGTTGGCAGCTGACATCTCTCTTCTCAAATTCCCTTTCTCAGATTCCCATCCCCTGATTCCCATTCCCACATTTCCATTCCCCATTCCTTCTCCAGAGGCCTATTCTTAGATTCCCCTTCTCAAATTCCTTTTCAGTTTCCAATCCCAGAATTCCATTTCCACATTCCCATTCCCCATTCCTTCTCTAGAACCCTGTTCTTAGATTCCTCTTCTAAAATCCCCTTTCTACAATTCCAATCTCCACATTCCCATTTCCACATTCCCATTCCCAAATTCCTTTTCAAGAAGCCTACAATATTCTTAGATGCCATTCCCAGATTCACATTTCCAGATTCTAGTACTGGTTCTGTCTTTTTAGCACAGCCATGAATTTTAAACAGCTCTGAAAAGAACGGAATAAGTCTGATCAGCTCATTTTTGGGTAATTTCAGGTCATTTAGGGTGATTCCAGGTCATTTTCAGGTCATTTCAGCTCATTTCAGGTCGTTTTAGGTCATTTCAGGTCATTCAATATTTTATCAATAACGACCCTTTAGGCCCATAAGCCTCCCTTGCAAAAAAAACAGTTAACATTAATCCAAAACGAGGATGCTTCGTCCGTTGAATATCAAATTTTAAGACTTTAGATAAATATTTTTCCACCCCACTTTCCTCCTGGGCATATTGCTGGCATCATCATAGTATTGACCTCTGCAACAAGAAAGCAACAACTGAAGACTTAGAAAAGTATTTTTTATTGCAGGTACGATTGTATCTGATTTGATGGTTGGTACCTCGTAGAAACCTAGAAAGTCCTCATGCTCTTGCAATTCATTGTCAACCCACCGAACACACATTTGAGTTGCTCTTTATTGTTTATGTCTGTATACTCGTCTGCAATTACGGAAAAGAAACTAGTTCCAATATCTTAAACAATTTTCTTCAAAACATGATTTGCCTTTATAGAAATCAATTCGTTTTGAATGTTGTGGCTTAGATATTTTTCACTTGTTCCTTTCTACAAAAATGCTAGTAAGTCATCGTCATCCTTACTTCTCAATTTAAGAAGTTGAAGAACATTTGAATTTTAATCAAAATCTCTCTGAATAGCTTGACCTTCACAACATAAATATGAAAGGCTTTCAATTATTTTTATTGAGCATGTCCTGTTCTTTTGCATTATTTTTTTTGCTTGTTTGTTTGCAACTTCACAAAAATGAGGGTGTGTTTTAGGAATTTCAACTGTAAGGTCCAAAGCTAATTTGTGACAGTCACTTGTCTTGTGCTCTTTGAAGCTAGCAAGAGCCTTTTTCAAATACGAGAAGCCATTCGAGATAAAATCCACTTCTTTCTCTGATGCGGATGTCAAAGTGCCTGCAGCACTCTGCCTTGAACACATGAAACAAATGACACTGTCATTCTCTTCTCAATAATGCAACCAGGGGTAATCACTTAACCAGTTTTATTAAAAAGAACAATTTTGTTTACCATATGATTTTTTTGGAAAAATCTAAATTTCTAGGCTGCTATGGCCTATCCGTGGTTTGATGTGAAATTGTTGGTACAGTGCTTGGTTAACTAAAAGTGAAGGTCTAGCTTTGTCATGGAGTGGTTCCTGGCAATGTAATTATAGTTGAACTTAAAAGATTGGCACTGGATGCTTCTTCATGGGAAGGATCTGGACCTTTAAACGATGAATGAAATAACCCAAAATTATGGCAAGGAAGGATTGCCATGATTTAATCTATTTAAAGCAAGAAGATGTTCCGATTTCTGATTTTATAGCATATTTGCTATAAAAATATAGTAGATTACTTGAAAACAACTCATGAAGTGCAATAAATCTATTCTTTATTTAAAAGTACGACACAAGTTTTCAAAAGTTGTGAAAAAAAATCAATATTCCTGCCATGCTGGGGGCAATGCATTTTGTTTCTGCAAATTTAGTATTGGCATCCCTCCTTAGCACGTATTTTGAGGTGAAATCTCCCTCTCTGTGTCAGTCTCTCTCTAGCCTTCTGTCTCTCAGTCAAAGAAAACTCTTTCTTATGTAGTATTCGAGTTTACAAACATTTGGTTTAGGGCGCTTGCTGTTTCAAGAAGAAATCAGACATTTTTTTGGTTATTCAAGTTTTTTGTTACTTTTTTCCATACATGTTTCTTATCATATGTGCTTCTTAATTACTTATTAGCATTGGATTGTACGATTCAGGGTGATTTGTAGAAAACATTTTGCGCTTAAGAAATTTACATTTGAACAATACAACAGTAAAAGAGGACCCTAAATTTCCAATGACTATTTCATCTTGGAGGTACGTTTGTCCTCTTGCAGGTAAAGAGCACAACATAGGAAATAACTGTTTTTGTCGACATGATAATGAACACAACCCAAAGTAGAAAAATTATTGACCCTTCTGCAAAATTTCTTTCCAAAGTGAGTGTGCTATTTTACTTAACTGTTTTCATGTATGTAAATGCATTTTATCAGACAGGCCGAGATGAGCATGGTCACATATGTTGCATATATTCCACTTATAGTTTAGACTCAGCAACATTGGACTTCATTTACTATACTACCTATGTAAGTCATTTTGAAAAATAATTCTTTTTATAATTAGTAAGTCACGCAAGCAAGACCTGCTAACAATTTGATAATAAAACATGGAAATTATGAACCGTTGTAGCATAATTTCCAACAATCGGAAAAAATATATCTTGAGAATTATTGGGGAGGCTAAAGCCCCCCCCCAACCAGCACCCCCCGCCGCTCCACGGTCCCTGTATTCCGAAACATGTTTTGCTCAGTTTTGCTTCAATAGCTTTTCCAACATTGAGACATCCAGACGTTTAAAGAGAACTGGCAATTCAAAACTGTGAACAACTTCTATAGTGTACCTTGCTGCAGTAACGAAGAAGTCTTTCATATCCACTTTGTACGGTGTCATCAAACTATAGAAGTCAATCTTCAAAATATCATGCTGCATCCACAACTAATGCCATGGGAGGTGGTTTCAGAAATAAAAGATGGAGCACCTGGTTTAAAAAGTTATGGCTGATGAGATTGTCACCTCAGATGCCCATACTTCTAAGGGTACTAAAATTAGATGGGGCCTGTTCTTTTCTCGCAGCCTTGAAGACATCAAATTAGGGAATTTAAAGAAGTGGAATTGAAGGAATATCAAAGAAACGATTTCTGCTCTCAGGATGATCTTGAAAGAGTAAATGATTTTGTGACAATCAAAAACAGGCTAAAAAGTCTAGCTACTAACTATGCAGACTAAATAATGATGGTCATTCCTACCCAAACTTGATCGTAAATGATGTGGTCAACTATTTTCATCTTCAATTATTTTTCAAGTCTTCACAACAAATTGTTTTGATTTGCATGCACATGGCACTATCCATTGAAAAAAACTATGTATTTAGACGGAATCACAAGTAAACAACAAGCAGCATTACTTCTGCAATATGAAGTCTTCAAGCAAAGGTTTCTAAATGTCTTTTCGAGTGGTTTCCAAAACAAAAGTAACAATGGCTTAGAAGATTCACATCTCATATAGGAGATGCATACATGTTTGTGTTGCTTTGTAAAGCCCCTCAAGCAGCAAAAGTAACCAATTGTCCAAAGCGACTGAAACCAGAAGAGCCAAAAAGAATAGTTACTTGTAAAGTCTTGCATATATTCTTACGAAACAAAGTTTTAATAGAGCCATTGAAGAATTTCTTCATATGGCTCTTAGAATATTATTATTATTATTATTATATTATTATTATTATTATTATATTATTATATTATTATTATTTGAATATAAATATAGATGTGCTCTTATCTGCTGAATCCATTGGCAGTATAACTGATACGTTCAGTGATGAGATACAAGGCTTAGATATGAAAGTAGTTGGTGAAGAAGCAATGACTCATAGGGATGGCCCACTTCTGTCCCCTGCGGAAAATCTTCACGAATCTGCATTAGACAGACATTTTGTGAGGGGGGATGGAATAGGCATTTTAACACCAGAGCAAGTAAGCCAAAATCAATTGTAATTTCAAGATTGAGAAGACAGTCTGGTTGTTTTCCTTGGTTTTAGTTAAACAGTGTACACTTAAATGGACATATTTTATATCTAATAGTTCAGTTTTTGTTCATTTTGTTAAACCACACTATTCTTGGGTTTAAAAGTTTCTTTAATATTTATACTCAAAATAAGGCGGAAATACTCTTGACCTGTTTCAACTTGTCAGCAGAATTGAGCACAGAGAAACGTTCAATTCATTTTCAATTCAATTCATTTATATTCAGCAACAAGATTACAAAATAGTGTTCACCAATAATACAATAAGACAAATTAAACTACTTTTTAATCAATAATGATATTACATCCAAGACGTTGTTGCCTAGGACACTGAGTAGAACCAAAAATGGTTATCGAACCCAGTGCCTTATTCACATTTAACTATTACATACTTGAATTGATTTATTTTAATGAAAGTAACAATAACAATGAACGATTAAATATAATGATAACAATTTACTTTAAACGAAATGGAAAATAAGAGGAAAAAAAAAGAAAATAATAATAATAATAACAAAAATAAAAATAATGAAAGCAAAGAAAGAAGGAAAAAAGTTTGGACATGGTAATGATAGATTCATAGCAGATAAGGGTAAGCTATGATGTATAGATTTCATGCATTGGAGAAATATGGAAAGCTCAGCTGACATTAGCATAGTTGTGTAGCAGGTATTTACGAAAATGCTTGCCAGAAATCTTTTTAGAAGATTTAATTCTAATACTGTAAGGTAAATTATTCCAGATTCTGATGCATTTAAAAGTTATAGCATTTGTCCTTATATTAGTTCTCAATGAAGGAAAAGAGAATAGATTTTGAGTAGCTTGACAAGTGTCATAATTGTGTCTAGATGTGGTTTTTGGAATATGTTGCAAAAGAGTTGTGGTTGATTAAAGTATTCAATATCCTACATGAATTTCGCAAATTCTAATGTATATGAATCTTCAAAGTTTAAGATACCAAGCTGTTAGAATAAAGATCTTGAACTGGCTGTGGATTTTTCGAAGAATATAACTCTAACTGCCTTTTTCAAATTACTGCAAAGTTTATCAAGATGTGATTTCAATGCACTCCCCCATGTGGTAACTGCTAAAGTAATGTGTGGGCAATAAAAGCATGATATAGATTGTGTAGTGTACTTGAAGGGAGAAAATGTCGCATTTTAGCAAGAATACCAATGCCTTTTGATATTTTCATGTTTACCTGCTAAATGTGTTGTTTGCAGTTTAGTTTATTATCAGTCAAGACTCTGAGATATTTAATGTTATCTTTTACAGGTAATATGGTATCATTTATTATTTTATTAACCATTCTTGTTCTTTTTGTGTTTTTAGGAGTTATGATGAGTATGTTAGATTTATCAATGTTGAGAGTTAGTCTATTTGCAGAGAGCCAATCGGAAACTCCAACAAATTCCTTGTTCATTGTACATTCCAGAGAATTTAGATCTTTATGAGAAAATAAAGACTTAGGATGATAATGACTTTGGATGATAATGGCATGTTGTTAATGTATATCAGAAATAAATAGGGCCTAATACACTACCTTGTGGAACGATATAAGTTATACTACGTGCCTCTTATAAAACGCCATTGAGATTGACTTTTTGCCATCTATTGGAAAGTAGGATTTAAACCAATTTAATGCAGTTCCTCGAATGCCATAATACTCTAATTTACTTAACAAGATTGAGTGATCAACAGTGTCAAAAGCTTTTGCAAGATCTAAAAATATGCAACAAGAAAAATGATTATTGTTGACAGCATTGGTACAGTGTCTGATGACTGCCATTCAATTTTTCTAATAATATTTGTCAAAAAGAAAAATATTTCCAAAAATTAAGATGAAAATGATTTTTTATTGAAATGAACAATGAAATTAAATTAATTTTTTCAATTGCAGTAAAATGAAAATCAAATTTAAAATCAAAGGTGAATCAAAGGGAAAATAAATTTAAAATATAATCGTTCTGAAAGCATTGTAATACAATTCTTGATTAATATAAAACTGAATTCAAAAGGAAATAATTTGGAAATACAAAGAAAAATTAAAACAAATAATATTTCAAACCAAAGTCAATTTGGCCTTCTCCTATGCCTGCCATAGTTTACCAGCATGCTTTGCGTCAATGTTCTTAGAAAGCACAGGAAATTGCAAAGGAAAAATACAAACATGGCTGGATACTTTCGAAACACAGACTGGATGGATGACTCAAATCTAGAGGACGACCTTAATAAGTACACAAGCCAAGGACTAAAGCACAATGAAATACTCAACTTTATGCAATGTGACTATGGCCAGTATTCGTGGAGTATCAGGACTCTGGATCAAAGACTCAGGCATTTCGACATATTCAAAAGTGACTACACAGTTTCGGTCAAGCAGGTGAAAGACGCTGTCGAGAAAGAATTAGATGGCCCAGGGAAGCTTTTGGGGATTCGAGCAAGTCAAAAGAAAGTGAGGATCGAGCATGGTCTTAATGTGCCACGAGACCTTGTCAATGCAGTTATGTACGACTTAGACCCTGATGCTCTAGCAATGCGTGCACCTGGAGCAAAGAAACGAAAAGTAAAGGGACACTTTGTCTCAAGAGGGCCAAATTGGGTCCACTCTTTGAATGGCCATGACAAGTTAATGGGATATCAGAACAGCACTTTTCCACTAGCAATTTATGGGTGCATTGATACTGCCAGCAGAAAGTTGTTGTGGCTACGTATATGGCCAACCAATTCTGATCCCCTTGTTATTGGGAAATGGTACCTCGATTACGTATATGAAACAAGCCTAATTGCAAGTCATCTCAGATTGGATAAAGGTTCTGAAACCACAGTAATTTCCACAAAACATGCTTTTCTGAGAAGATATCATCCAGGTGACATAGAACCAAATGACACAGTGATTTATGGTCCTTCGACAGCCAATCAAGTGAGTTTTGCCTATCATGTCAATATTATTGTTTTACATAGTGATACAAAGGCCTACAAATAATAAAATAATAGTAGTTTGAAGCAGTTGCTGATTGAAGGGAGTGTTTTTTGTTTTTTAAACCCCAGGGGGTACTCCTGAACTTTCAATATGGGGGTGTTCGTGCCAATATTTGGAGTCTGAAATTTTTAATCAAATCAATATTTGGGGTCCACAGGGAGCATCATGCAATTTGGCGCAATTCGTTAAATTGACCCAACATGACCGTACTTTAGTATTAATCTGTTAATATATAATGCAATTAATAACAATATTTGGGATCTCCAAAACACTAGACTCTATTTAGGGGCCAGTATTGAAATACTGGCATGGACCCCCTGTATTGAGAATTAGGGAGTAAACCCCTGAACTGATAATAATTTCTTTGTCTTTGCCTATTGATTGAGCGATGGTGGAAAGAGCTCCACGAAAGACAGGAAAAATATTTCAAAAATCATCTGCTTTGGTTGAAAGAAAATCATTTTTTTTATCCTGCAAATGAGGTTGATAGGTAAGAAAGTTGGCACAACATGGACACTGCCTTGATAATTTGCTAATTGGAAATGATCTATATAAATGAGTTTTTAGCATTTAGGATAATTATAACATGGCACAATATATTATAACTAGCTTGATAAGTAAAATTTAATTCTTTTTATCCTTTACTGTACATATGAGGCATTAAAGGTGGTCCCCCATGTCTATGACATATTGTTGGAATTTATCCCTTATTTTCAGACTGACATTTTTATACCAATTATGGGGAGAGAATTTGCCATTTTCAAAGACACAATCTGGATTATCCATCGAATCCGTGTGCAGAAAGATGCAGTACTACCAAATGGAGTTCCAAACCACATCTACAACTTTCCTGAGGAGTATAACCTCGAAGAATGTGGTAAAAATGAATTTAATATGTATCTATCTTCAGAAAAATACTTCTAACTTTGGCAACACACAGATGAGAGGGCATTTAGGGCAAGATCCATTAAGCTGACACAATTTTCAATAAAACTGACTTGCACATTTGAATGGAATCTGAAATCCATTCACATTTCTTTTTATCTGAAGTGCACAATATCAGATTATATGTTCGGTGATAATCTTTGTTGTATGAAAATGAACATCCACACCAAATGTTAATTTAATTCATTGTTCTCTGATAGGGTGGCCAGTGGCAAAGGAACAATTACAAGAAGTTGCAATTCAGTCAGGTGTTCTTGGCATTGAAGAAGATTATCTTGAGCCAGATTTTAGAAACACGTGTGAATAACTGATTCCAAATCCAAAGGATATTGACTCTAAAAAATGTGCAAATTCTTACATTTATCTCAAAACAAACTTTCAGCAACTTTATAAGAACTGTTACTAAAAAAAAAAAACAAGAACAAAACTTTTGAAAGGTGACCTGAAGTGAAATTTTCATAGATGCAAATCATTATCATGCAGGAATGATAGCAAATAATGTGTAAACTCCTGTTCAAAGTGTTCATTAATTTGAAGTATCAGCTGACGATGTCATCTTGGTTGCAAATTACCTAGGATGACATATAGAAATATTGCTTTATTTTATCCTTGAGAAGTTACTGTTAAAAGAAACTTTGCAGCTGAGCTAGAAATTCTTGACATCTCTTCCTACAAAATGACATCATCATCTCGTCCTACAAAACAATGGATAACTTGAACATGAAATAATCAAATAATTTTGAATGGTATTTTAATCATGTCAACAGTGATGTTCATTTTCATCAAGAAAGATTTTTGCTTCAGGTCACCTATAAAACAGTAAATTAAAAGTATTGTGCTTATTGTTAAAATGTTTCTCATCTTTTCTTCACTCTTGCTCAAAGCCAATGAGGTTGCACGTATGGTTATCCGTAAAGTTTTCAACTGCCTGGAAAGTTAGATTTCCTGTGGAAAACAGCATTTCTTCATCGTTGCCTTTCAATTCTTTAGATGCAATTTCTGGGTCAAAGAGACTGTATCCGCAGCCCTGAATATCTACCACTATTAGCTCTTTGTTTGAGCGTACATATGAATAGTGTGCTAGACTCTCAGCCGTATTTCTCATTTCTGTAACTGAACCACAAAGGAGACTATTATTGTTGATATATTTGGTGAATTCACCCTCAACAAATTCTTCAACAGATAAAACTTCTCCATCTTCCCTTTTCCCGAGACACACTTTATTTTAGCTGAATGTTTCAACATACAAATCACTGATGTTTGCTTTTCTGAAGTCATGAGTAAGCCTCTGGGCAAAATTTCGTGCCAGCATATGCATTTGTACAACCTTTTTTGTGTGCTGTTCAGTTGTTTGATTGGTTAATCTTATGACTTCTTCAGCTTCCTTCAAATACTCTTTCACAACCCAGACACCAGAGCCGATGTCTTTTGAGGTTGTTGTTGCTTTGAAGGCTTTACGGAAACCCCCTGTTCCAACAGGATCCTTCTCAACCACGAACTGGACATATATGGAGCAATTGACCATGTCATAACATCCAGATCAAAAGAATACAGTTCGATGACTTCTGCTTTTTGTTCAGCAACAATTTTACCCAATTTGAGCATCTCTAAAACAGAGAAGCTCTTTGGGTAAAATTGGCTTGTAGCAGGTACTGCTGCCTTTGCAGAGGAGTCACAAGCAAAGCCCTTGTCACTGTTGTGAGAAAACCTTTTCCATTTGGTAGGGAGGTCTGGAGCATCACCTAGCCTTTTCCCTTCTCCATTCATACTGACCCCTTGGTCTACAAACCTAAAGTAAATCACCTTCAAGTCAGGTATCTGCTCCAGCACCTTGCAGGATGAACCTTGCTCACCAGCCAGGATATCGCAGATAGACTTTGTGTCAAAATGCGTGGCGATTGCCTTCTTTAGGTTCTGCATTGTCAAGTCCGTGTATTCGTATGGAACGAATTCCCTAGGCCCAATGCGTGTATATTTTTTGGCCTTTCCGGACACGTCTGAGCATAAACGCTGGACTGTTGCAACCTCGGTCCGTAGGATATTATTTGTTGGTGAACCTTTGTCCTTCCCAACTCTCTTTTCCTTTTGCGTCTTTTTGTAGGCTTTCCAAACAGCAGCCATTTCTTCTTCAGTTCAAGGAACCAAAATTGGTGACACGATTGCAATTTCCCGTGCTTTCTAAGAACATTGACGCAAAGCATGCTGGTATAATATGGCCGGCATAGGACAAGGCCAAATTGACTTTGGTTTGAAATATTATTTGTTTTAATTTTTCTTTGTATTTCCAATTTATTTCCTTTTCAATTCAGTTTGATATTAATCAAGATTTTTATTACCATGCTTTCAGAACGATTATATTTTAAATTTATTTTCCCTTTGATTCACTTTTGATTTTAAATTTGATTTTCATTTTACGGCGATTGAAAAAATTAATTTAATTTCATTGTTCATTTCAATAAAAAATCATTTCCATGTAACTTTTTGGAAATATTTTTCTTTTCGACAAACATTATTAGAAAAATTGAACGGCAGTCATCGGACACCGTACATTGGTAAGCTGGTTGTATAAATCAAGTATTGCTAAAGAGGTGGATTTTTTTTTTTTTTGAAATCCAAATTGATGAAGAAAAACTACTTTTTAAAAACTTTGAACATCTATCATGCATAATTTTTTCAAATATTTTATTAAAGGGTGGTAAGATTGATATTGGATGATAATTTGTAACTTCTAATCGAGACTCAGCCTTGAAAATAGGTAAAATTTTTGCATATTTTAAAAGTGCTGGAAATTTACCTGTATTAAAAGATTCATTGATAAGATCAGCAAAAGGTCCCAAAAGTACATCACTTATAGATTTTATCGTCTTAATTGGTATATCATAAGATCCTGGTGATTTTGAATCATCAAGATTCATCATTTGATTTTTAACTTCTTCAGTACTGACTGGAGAAATGAAGAAACTATTTCCTAAAGGTTCCTTTAAAAACGCTCTATAGTTTTCTTTAGGCAGGCCTAGTTTTGTGACCAGATTTTGAGCAACATTAGTGAAAAATTTGCTGAAGGCATTGGCAGTTACTTTATCATCTGAAATCATATTACCACCCAAGTTCAAAGTCACCTTTTGAACGAATTTTGTTTTATTTTTATTTAAGATTTCATTGCGTTTATTTCAGATTTTGTTTTATTTTTATTTAAATTTTCGATTTTGTTATTTCCATACTCTCTTTGAGCCGTTTTTAAAAGTTTGAAGATAGTTTGTATAGTGATTTTGCTTACTCTGTCAGATGACCTGATTTAGTTTTTTTCTATAAATTTTGTAACTTTCAAACCAAAAAGAGTCTTTGGTTTTCATGTATTTTTTGGAAAGATAATTTTTCAAAATAGTTGGATGTTGACACAACTGAAACACTTTATCTTTTAAGAATGAACCCACATCTTGCTTCTATTTCAAAATATAATCTTCTTTAACTTTGTCGGCTGATCTAATGCGTCTTTATATTTCTTATGTCTTCGATAATCGTCAAAAACTTCGGCATGACTCGACTTATCCTAAACTTAGGATACAAATTAGACACTGATCCTCGACAAAAACTAACTGTTTCGAAAACATCGGTTCCTAATTTTAAAATTCAACACACCCAGCAAATAAGAAATATGGTTACAGAGAATAGAACTATCAATCAAAAGCTTAATATGGTCAAAAGAAAAATTACACAAAAAGTCAGAGAAATCCCAGTAAAAGCCCCAAAATCGCTGATCCTATGAACATGCGCGCATGAATTCATGTTCATATATTCACTGATCACGTGAAATGTCTAATTGCTCATGTCCGAATTCAAATAAATCATGTCATTGACTTTAAGAAGGATGAGAGTTCATTTTCCTTGGATAACATCGAGTGTCTACGAGTCTTCAGGACGAGTGATCTGCGTTTCCCTACTATTGGTGTGAAGCGGTGAATCCAGAGCTGGATCTGGGTCAGGAGTTGACACAGGAGCTGGAGAGTTGCAAGAGGTCTCAAAGCTGTCTCGTGGAAGGTCTGATTCAGATAGATCGAAGGAATGACCGAGGTCTGAAGGAGCGGTAATTAGTTGAGACAAAGGATCATAATACGGTTCATATGATTTGTAGGAACTGGAACAGTGACTGGTCGATTTTTGATCGTTCTGGGCAGCTGGTTTTATCATCCTAAAGTTTCACTCAGTCATTGAGGTTTCTCTTGGTTTTAGACGACACGAGAGCGAAGTTTGGCGATAGATGACAACATGTTAGACAGTTAACTGTAGGTGCTGATCCCAATCATTTTGATTGGTACTTACATACATCAAACGAGCTCCTGTCAGGGTACCGTTAAATCTCTTGACTAGACCATCAGTTTGCGGATGATAAGCTGTTGTATGCAATCGATGTGTATTGATGATACTACGGTCTTCCTTCACAACAGAAGCTGGGAAGTTAGAGCCACTGTCTGACAAAAGTGTGTATGGAGACCCGTGCCAAGCCATGATTTCATTTACGATTAATAAAGCAATGTGTGATGCCTCAATTGACAGAAGGGCAAATGCTTCAGGTCTACATGTGTAGCAGTCAGAGAACACATTGATATTGCGGCTTCCACTGTGGCTGACAGGCAATGGCCCAAGAATGACCATAGCAAGGCAATCAAAGGCACCCTGTACTAGAATTGGAGGAAGAGGAGCTTTATGTTTGTTTCTGGCAATTTTTTTAGTGGCGCAGTCAACACATCACTTGCACCAGTGTTCAACGTCCTTAAACATGTCATACCTATAGAATCTTTTCATATGTTTTGAAAACACCGAGATGTGCTGCTGTGGGGTCGTCATGACAGGCCGCTAGAATTGCATGCTGAAGAGACACAGGCAAAATGATTTGCAAAGACAATGACTGTGCACGTCGCTTACTAGGAGCCCACAGGTGACACAAAATACAATTTTCATTGAGGTGATAATCATCGATTTCGAGAATCAAAGAGCAAGCTTTTGAATTGTCGGCAGGCAACACATCAAGAAAATTGATAATCACTGAGAGATCAGAATCAGGGCACTGCAAGTCATATAGCATTGGTGTGGGAGGACATAGAGCGTCCAAAGCTGTAACTGGCATCAAAACAGGTGAAGCATAAGTGCGACTGGAAAGTGAGTCTGCACTGCCATTCAAAGAACTTGCTGTATGGATAATGTCAAAGCTGTATTGCTGCAACTGTAGTGACCATCGCAGGAGGCCACCAGTGGGATCTTTCATTTTCATCAACCAAGATAAACACTCATGATCGGTATGCACAGAACACTTTGTGCCTGTCAAGTAGAGATTAAGGCTGTTTTGTCAATAGAATCTGAGTGCATCGCAACCTGGTGATAGCCTGACTGTAAGTCAACTGTGGTGAAGTACTTAGAGCTAGACAGAGTATCAAGAGCATCATCAATGCGTGGTGACGGATAGCTAACCTTTTTTGTAACAGCATTCAGTTTTTGGTAGTCAACTCTGAATCTAATAGAACAATCGGAGAGCTCCAAGGCCTGGAGGAAGCCCTAAAAATGTCTTGATCTATCATGTTTGAAATGTGTTTATCAATTTCAGAGCATTGACGTTGCAAGACTCAGTCGGGAGCTTGCTTAATAGTTCTGGCATTGCCAGTATCGATACTGTGTTGTATAACATTCCTGTGTCCCACATCAAGAGATGGTGAGGCAAACATGTCTTGGTATGTGACAAACAGGGAATCAAGAGCCGATTGTTCTTCAGAGGTTAAGTTAGTTCTTGGCAAACTATGAAATTTTGATAGAAAGGCATTCTCAAGTTTTTGAGCAGAAGCATTCGATGAGGCCTCAACAGCAGAAAGGTCAGATGTAGAGTCAATGCTCAGTATGAAGTAACTAGGTATTGATTCAGTGAAAGTACCAACCGTTTTTCCTTTATGCAACACAACTTGATCATTACTGGGATAAAGGAAACACAAGTTGACAAGTCCTTCATCACTAGATGTAGCAAGGCATGAAGCAGGAACCAGATAATGCTTAGAGGTGAGACTAGCAACAGTTTCAATTAGTCCAACCACAGGCTGTGAACAATGGCATGCCAGTCCAGCATGAATAATGGTCTCAGTATTACCATCACTGACAAACGTTTCTGCAGTACAAACAACAGATACAAATGGAGGAGAGTCACTAGATACGAAAATCAACTGTATTTTTTTCTCTGAAATGTAACTATTTCTGCATGAATATCAATCAATTACTGCGCCAAATTCATGTAAGAAATCACGACCAAGAGCAATGTTACAGGCCAATCCAGGCACAACAACAGCCTTACAATCATATTCGTTGTTGCCAAGTAAACAGGAAAAGTTATGCAGCCTTTAACAGAAATGGTATCGCCATTTGCAGTACAAATACTGTTTGCTGCTTCGGAATTTTCCAGCAGACAACAGGCACACAAAATGTCGTTGAAGACTTTTCGCTTATAACTGTGATTGTTGTGCAGGTATCCACCAAACATTGAACGGCTTGGTATTGCACTTTACCCCAAATTAAAACGTTTTTCATCTCCCCAGCTTCATTTTTTTAGTTCAGGTGCAATTGCTGAGATTTTAGGTTTATTTTTGGCTCGTTCACATGAGACACTCTCTGTTAGACAAGACGAAATTTTGACAGCCTCGGTTTGAAAAGAAAGCTCAGAAACAAACTACTCATTTTAAGATGTTTTGTCATTTATGTCCTGGAAGTAAGAATCAGTGCTACAATCAGAATGTTTTACCTGTTCTATAGCCACAGTTGGAGAACGAGGTTCACAAATAAATTGTTCTGTTTGGTCTCTTTGGTTAGCTATGAATGGCAAATAAGTAGAAACGAAATGACCAGTAGTACAGAACTGTTCAATAGCCTCACTTTGAAAACGAGGTTTGCAAACTTTATCCCCATGATGAACACTTCTGAAATAAATAAAAAAATTATTGTCCTTTGTGTTATATGGGCCAGCCTAGCCAGCTACAAAGTATGAAAGAAGCTAATTCAAGGGAAATTTTTTTAGCTCCTTGAGAAAACTAAAAACACCCAACAATACATTAATATCCTGAGTATGTTCTCGAATGTTTGCAATTTCTTTGAATTTAAAAAAGTCCTGCGAGTTAGGGTTATAGTTCTAGTTACGGCTTAATTTATAACAATTGAATAAAATGGCAAGGAGATATTGTTACATAAAATTATTCATGGCATTGTTCTGTTACTATAGTTACTTAGTATTTTGTACAGTAACCTTTGTTTATGCTGATAAATTGCAGTCGTTTTGGCATTATCTCTATGGTTTTATCAATGACACATCAAAGTTAGGCCGGTCTCTAAAATACCCGGTCTCTAAAATTTTCATATGTCTCTTTCTCTATCTTCTTAAGCAATGCCTCCTTTCTTAGCTCCGTTCTAACGTTGTTGAAGACATTCTCTATTGGGTTCATGTGAGGTGACCTTGGTGGGATTTGAAAGAAATCCATATTGAACTCTTCAATGGCATTTATCGCTGAATTGCTGGTCTGCGGCTGGTCATTGTCCATCTCAAAAGTCAGTTTTGTCTTCCCTTTCAGATGGGCAATTCCCATCACTTTATTTGCCAGCGTTTGTTGAATGAATTTTGCGAAAAATTTTGCGTTCATGTGCTTGTATTCCTCACAACTCCAAGGCTTTACAATATTGCCGCCCAAATAAATAAATGTTTTCTCCGAGCAGATCTTGGCATTCTTTTGTCGTGAAGGTCAACCCTTCATTCTTCTTCTAGGTTTTAACACTTCTTTATATGGCTTTGTCTAAAATATAAATGACACGCTATCTAAATACAAGAGAACATCATCCATTCAAAATGACACAATCCATGTCTTCATAGTTTGTTTAGCCTTAGTCAATAGAAATACTCTGGTCGGGAAACTATGCAAGGGGTTTAATTGTTTCTATTGTTCTATTCTTTTGTTCACAAAATGTGTATGAATTCATGCATGACCCTGCAAATTGCTTTGATGTGATTCTTTTTAAACTGCACTTGACGTATTAGTTTTCTTGTGGATTGGCAATATATTTTGCCAAAAAATATATAGATACGTGTATTGTCATCAAATGATCCTTCCCTTCTTTCAATGCTTTCTTTCCAAGAAGAGAAGAATCCAAGCAAATCTGTTTCCAACTACTGGAATCTGCTGTCTGTAAATTCTCTGTAAGGAGCTAAGTTGATGTTTCTCTGAAAATAACCCTTCTTTGTGCTTCTGACATTAAAGCAATTAAAGCAGCTATTTAACATTTCACAGAATTTCGCAGTCCCCAGTGTGTTATGTCCATGGAACTCCTTTAATACTGTGAATATTAGTTTTCATTAATATTTCTGCTACTTAGTCTTGCTTATGGTCTGAAAATCCTGATTAATGCCTGGAGAAAGCTGCTGTTTAAATGGTTGCGGAGTTAGTGGCAGAAAGGCAAAAGCAACCCTGATGGCAAGATCAGCTTGTTTAAACGTTCAGTGGGGAAGGATGAAAAGTCTTTGCAATGGCTACGAGAATCAGTCAATATAATCACATACATACATACATACATACACTAATTATTTGGTAACGCAGGTTTACCTAAAGGCAGCTATTGCTGATGTGGACCTGCAACTACAAAAAATCGATGTAACTAAATTATCTAAAAATGAAAGTAAGTTAAGGTGTTAAAATATTTAGAATTAGCCTATTTAGAAATAGTTAAAATCCGTGTTCTTGTTATTACTTGAAAAGCTGTGTTATGTTATCTTGAAAAGCTGTGGCTATTCTGCAAATGCGTTGCAAATTATCAGTTGTATTCACAACTGCAGATAGAGCTTCTCAGAACTGGCACTTTTTTAAAATGCATGAGGAAATGAATGAAACCAATGGCAAAAATGATACATAAAAAGTTCAAAATAAGTAAGCTGTGGAGAGAGGCATGCTGCCCGAGTCTTGAGTCAGACCATGGCCACAGTATTAAAGGAGTTCCATGGACATAACACACTGGGGACTGCGAAATTCTGTGAAATGTTAAATAACTGCTTTCATTGCTTTAATGTCAGAAGAACAAAGAAGGGTTATTTTCAGAGAAGCATCAACTTAGCTCCTTACAGAGAATTTACAGACAGCAGATTCCAGTAGTTGGAAACAGATTTGCTTGGCTTCTTCTCTGCTTGGAAAGAAAGCATTGACAGAAGGGAAGGATCATTTGATGAAAATGCACCTGCCAAAATGTTTATATCTTGACAAACCCATGAAGGTCTACAGATCAGTGTCTATTCTCTTTTTGGTCTTGTCAGATTCTTGCTTCAAAATGGTGCAAATAAGCCTTTTCATGGTTACGGCTACCATTTTGAATTAGGTAGGAATTCTAACAATAATGGCGGCTCGCTTATAAACAAGAAAAATTGAAAAACTTTCAAGGCTCTGTAAGAGACATCTCTAAAAGTAAAGCTTAAGATTTACAGAGAATTATATACAAAAATTATTATATATTTGATATAGATGCTTACGAGGTTGATCAATTTAATTTTCTTCTTCATTTTCCATGATCTTTGCAGCGACCCAAAATTGGCCTAGCCAAAACGTTGATCGGCGAGAACTGTTATTGATTCTGTGCAGGAGACTTAGAGCAGATCTTTTAGTTTACTCGGTCCCTTATGAAATGAACTCTCTTCTGTGGAAAATTCATCGTCATAGACCTCCTTTTCAAAAAGTTACATGTGCTCAAAGTTCCCAAATCACATGTACTCCCGCGCTTCAAGGCCATTCCATTTGACCCATCGAAAACATGCGGATGTTACGCAGACCTACGTACATCCGCGTACATGGTATTTCTTATTTTATTGGATGAAAAAATGGAGAAAACCCTACTAGCAATATTTTATTGGTTAAATTACAAAGGGGATCTCACAGAAGTACGCAGTGAATGATTCACCGGGTTTAGAAAACTACGCCCAGTTAAGATATAATGTGAACGCGCAATTTGGTGACTTAGATATTTTTTCAACAATAAGCAACGGTAGGTCTGAGATACTGACGTTTCTAAAATTCGAAATGGCCAACAATTTAAATTTAACTTGTGAAGATTTTCTCGAAATGAGTGTACAAGAACTGAAGTACTTTCTCGCAATGAGGGCTATGTCCCAAGTTGGTACAAAGTTGGATTTGGTAGTAAGAGCTCAAGCTGCTTTTCAGCAGAAGATTCCGTCAGGCAGGATCTGAGTGAATTAGAGAAAGAATTAAAGAACACATATGCGAAGATGCTCACTGAGTATAAAATTCCAGATCCTATTAAATTGCCAAGCAACAATTGGTCAGAAGATGTCTCATTGTGGCCTCGTGTTGATTTGGGTAAAATCTTTGCTTTTGTGATCGAAAAGAAAGCTTACGGGACTGAGTATATAGGTCAGTACAAGGCAAAAAAAGCATACTCACATTTCATGAGCGGTTTCGTTCATAAAATTTTTGTTAAGCTGATGGGAGGTGACAAAGTGCTCCTGAAAGGCCAAGTAACTCCTTCACAAAAACTGCGCGAAGATCCGCGTGACGTATGGCTTTTGTGTTCGAGAAGTGGAGCAATTCTTTGCGCTTACTGTTCATGTACAGCTGGGTTTGCGGAATGTTGCAACCATGTAATAGCAATTGCTTATAAAGTGGAGTTCGCAAATGCTAGAGGCCTCATAGATCCTGCTTGTACTGATATGGCATGCTCGTGGAACAGAAACACTCAGAGAGAGGTGCAGTTCACGAAAATAAAGAATGCAACAATAAAGAAGCATGACGTCATGAAGCGTCGAAACGAAGGTTGGTGCAGAGCGAAGTGAAAATGAACTATGATCCTCGTCCTGTGGAGGTCAGAGATAAATGTGGAGAAAGAGGTGATCGTCTATGCATGAACGTGAGAGACGAGCAACCTCTAGCAGTCGTGCTAAAGTGTGAGGAGCCCCCTGCAAAACATGGATGCCCAAAACCATTGCCAGTGATCGGAGAGGAAATTTATGAGCAGAGAGAAGGTAAAACTGAGCAAGAGCTAGTTAAACTGTTCTCCGAGCGACTCTCATTCAGTGAAAGTCAGCTGAAAGAGCTGGAAAGATCTACAAGGGCACAGGCAGGCTCTCTCGCTTGGAAGGAACAGCGAGTGGGGTGCATAACTGCATCAAAGATAAAGGACGTTTGCAGCAAAGTTGAAGAACTTTCAAAATCTCGAAACAAAGCTGTGAAAACAACACCACTCCTTTCGCGTATGTTTAAGGACTTCAACTTGACTTCATCCCTGCGGTGAAATATGGGCTAAACCACGAAAAAGACGCAAGAAAGGCTTTTGCTGAGAATGAAGTAAAAAAGCACCAGAATGGGAGACTTTTAGATTGCGGACTTATTGCTAGTAAGTCATTTCCATTCATAAGAGCAACACCAGACAACATCTTCATTTGTAGATGCTGTGATGCTAACGTGCCAGTCGAATATAAATGCCCTTTTAAAATAAGAGAGAAGAGTGTTGCTGAGGCGTATGGGGAGCTTGATTTTTTGGAACAGGTTAATGGCAGCATTCAGCTGAAAAGGAAACATAAGTACTATAGTCAAGTCACTGCACAGACAGCATTACTTGAGGCGAAACATGCTTTCTTTGTTGTTTGGACCCCAGCAGGAGAGCTGTTCGTCGAGAAAATTCCATTTGACAAAGAGCATTGGTCGTTGCTTGAGAGAAATGCGATCCTGTTTTCAATGGATATGTTGCGAGTTCTTATTAAACAGAGAACAGTATACTTTTGTCGAAGTTGTGACAAACCAGTACTTGAACCAAAGGAGTTTGACAATGATACAGAGAACAGCATTGAATGCAGTTCGTGCCAATTATGGTACCATTGGTCATGCGTCAATGTAAAGACAAATCCAAAGGGTGATTGGATTTGCAGTATTTGCATCCAGGAAGAATTTGACGGAGATATAAACATAATATAAACAACTGATATATTTATATAATTATAAGCTAAATTACATATCCCTAAAATTTTGAATCTTTTATTATAATATTTATTGTTCTAGCAGTGGTGCTTTTAAATTGGTCATAGCGGCGCATATTGTAACAATATCATCACAAATGGGTAAAAGTAGTAATGGAAGTTCAGTCTTCAATATGGCGTATTCTTTCATTCGTCTTATCGCTTTCTCCACAAAAATTCTGAGGTTCGCAACTTTAGATGTTTGCTTCACATCGTCTTTGCGCATCTGCAAATTACCTTGAGTAGATGGTGGAATAGTAAGCGAACACTGATGGTAAGCCAAATATTCGCCGATTTTAAAACCTCGGTCAGCCATAACCTGATCATTTGGGAGAAGTTTCTCTGCTAAGCCGCAATCTTCTGTGATGGAAATGTCTGATGCTCTTCCACCCCAACAGTCGGACAGAAAACTGATTGCTCCATTTGGAGTTATACCGACTAAATATTTGATGGTGTGATGGTGCTTGTACTGGCTCCAACAAGATGCAGCGAGGTCAAGGCTTGATGGAGTTTCAATTGGCACTTCAGTGCAATCAATTATGACACGGCATTTAGGATAATATTTGCGAAATCCGTCAGGCATATATCTCCGTACGGCTGTCCTTTCAGGCCATTTGATAAGGCATCTGAGTTCGAGTGACATGAGACGTATCCATGTGAACAGAATCGAGGTAACAGACCCAAGTGAAATCTTAAATCTGTATGAAAGATCCTGGACTTTAAGGTCAGCCCTCAAACGCATCATGACCATCAAAAACTCCTGTTCCAGGGGTAAACTTCTTGCCGGGCCTGGGCGCTTTCTTGTTAGCCCTCTCTCGTACAATAACTCCTCGTATCCAAGGTCGACGCCTTTTCGTTCCTCCCGTTGTGTTTCTGTTTTTCCTTTCCAATACTGCATTCTTTTTGCGATTGGAAGCAAATGTTCGAATATAAGTTTAAACATCCCTGCTCCCTCAAAACCGGTGTAATACTGGACTTTTGCATCTCTCGCAACTTGTTGGATCTGGAACTCGGGACCTAGGGAGACCAAAAATTCATCCATTGTGAGCGTCTCTTCTCTTTGCTTGTTGGCTTCGTCCGTACATTCGACAGAGCCCTCAGTAGGTGCTGCTGCAGTAGCCGCTCTTTTCCTTGGACTTTGACGCAGGCCTGTTTCATCATAAGGTGACTTAGTTCTCTTTTGTGGGTTTCTCTTGACTGGCGTGGTTTTGGTTTCTGCGTCACTTTTCGTCAGGTAAAGCGTCGGATAGTTAAATTGACCAGCTGGCTTTCCTAATTTAAAATGGTTTGAACACACATAGCTTCCTCGTCTTTCCTCGTAATTTTTCAACCCTTTTGATATCTGTTTGTCCCATATCTTTCTTAAATCTTCATTTTTAGGAAAAGAATGAAAAACAAGCTTTTTAACATGACCTCTTATAACAAGCTGATCAGGCATCCATGATCGGTTCTCACATGGCCCAACACAACAGGCTTGGTTAGGCATATTCCAACTTTATTCACTACTTTCAATAAAAAAGACTTCTGAGATGTAAGATTAACTGTGAGAACTTTGTAGATTTATTAATGGGAAACACCTTCATAAGTGGAAGTTTTAAAATAAACCCGTGAATCATTCACTGCATACTTCTGTGAGATCCCCTTTGTAATTTAACCAATAAAATATTGCTAGTAGGGTTTTCTCCATTTTTTCATCCAATAAAATAAGAAATACCATGTACGCGGATGTACGTAGGTCTGCGTAACATCCGCATGTTTTCGATGGGTCAAATGGAATGACGAGAACGCGGGAGTACATGTGATTTGGGAACTTTGAGCACATGTAACTTTTTGAAAAGGAGGTCTATGACGATGAATTTTCCACAGAAGAGAGTTCATTTCATAAGGGACCGAGTAAACTAAAAGATCTGCTCTAAGTCTCCTGCACAGAATCAATAACAGTTCTCGCCGATCAACGTTTTGGCTAGGCCAATTTTGGGTCGCTGCAAAGATCATGGAAAATGAAGAAGAAAAATTAAATTGATCAACCTCGTAAGCATCTATATCAAATATATAATAATTTTTGTATATAATTCTCTGTAAATCTTAAGCTTTACTTTTAGAGATGTCTCTTACAGAGCCTTGAAAGTTTTTCGATTTTTCTTGTTTACAAGCGAGCCGCCATTATTGTTAGAATTCCTACCTAATTCAAAATGGTAGCCGTAACCATGAAAAGGCTTATTATATATTATCAAATATATTTTGCTAGGATCCAGTTGAGGAGCATTTTGGTCATCATTTTGTTGACTAAAGTACTGCAACTCCAGCTTATCACATCAAAATAGTAGCGTGTTACACAAAAAACAAATCATTCCTTATATGGTGAAAGAATAAAGGGGCTTGTTCTTCCAAGGGATGATGGTAGTCTCATTTTTGTGTTGCGTGTTCTTTCTCAATTCCAGCTGTATTTCTAATGTTTGAGTAAATAACAAGCTAAACATTTTTAAACTAAAATTCACTTATTTCTTGCTCTCTTATTGCCTTCCACCTGCAGGCTATTTTTATTAGTTATAAATGAATTTTTTTATCAGGGCTATTACTTCAGCCCTCTCTATAATTTCTTCCTATGTCCCTTTCTTTGGGTATCTTTCCTTTGTTGTATTATTATGCATTTTGGCCTGCCACTCCTGGATCTCTTTCATTTGCTCATTGTGCTTTTGAAGGATCTTGCACATTGCCCTAACAAATGTGCTTGGCGCTTCCCTCATATGATTTTGTATGAAATAATAGTAAGGTGCACAAAGGTCTTGCAGTATAACCGCATGTGTCTGTAGCAGCCAATCTTGTCTAGTACCCATGTAGGCTGTACAAGTTTTTATGCAATGGAATTTTCCAAGACTCATTTTTTCATAGTCATAAAATTCAAACTTTTTTATCTGAAACATACATTTTTTATGGTTTTTTGACTAGTTTAATGACATGAAAATGATTTTGTAAATTTAGCGGTAAAAGTAACATTTCTGAAAATTAGGAATATTCGCTGTGACGACATAAGTCCATTGTTACATTACGTGGATATTAGAGACCTCAGGGCATCTAGATTCTGGTAATGAAAAACATTTGTTCGGGCTTTATTATGTATATCTTCCAAGGATTGATCGATCTCTCAGTGAGTTTTGCAAACAATGGAATAGCTATTCAGTAAGTACTGCAAGAAACATGAGCCCTGAGCAGCTGAATATATGAGGAACAATCGAAAAGCAAACTCTTCATTGCAATAAGTGGATTCTATCCTAACAGATAATGAAGTGGCCAGGCAGGGGGGCAGCAAGCAAGCTTATTGCCAACCTAAGTTTCTAATCTAGTATAGCCTTACCTAACAGGCTATCTCTGCTAAGGTAGCTAGTCTGAAAGACCGCCTAGGTGCACAACAGTCTATTTATATAAAGGTTAAAGGTTAAACTTAACAAGAATCTTGACAGTTTGATCACTGTTTTGAAGTGATGAACTGTATGACATACATGCGCCTAATGCATTATAGGAAACGAGCAAAAGAATTGGTGTGCTGGTGCACTATGCTCTATGCATAATTATGTCTCCAATGCGCCATTCACAATTTAATGGCTTTAGGTTATAGAAGAGAAACGAGAGTGATCTAATTTATTACTATTATTAGGGCATTTTTAACCCTCCTACCTACCCCCTCAAGCTTTTCTTGAAACTGCTCTGTTGTGTAATGGATGTAAGCTTGCAAACCAGACTGACTTTAAGCCTATATGTATAAGCTACAATGTGATACAAAAAAATTCCCAAAATATTAACAATGGGTCACGTGACATTGCCTTATATGGAAAGCGGTCATAACAAAACCACATATAAATGCCTATTTTTACCAGTAAATCTTATCAGAATTGACTGATTCTTTGCAAGGTAATAGAAAATAGTTACTAGCTACAAAATGTAAAGAAATTTCCGGATTTCTATTGATATTAAGGAAGGTCAATTTTTGACCGAGGTCGATAGCATGTTTTCATTATGATGTCACAATGACGTCATAATAGAAGTGGGAGACGCCCAATTTACCAACATTACTCCTAATACATTGGTCAATGCCTGTGCCAAGTTTGATTGCTCTAGCTCTACTGGACAGCAATTTATGGAGGGGGGGTGGAAACCACCCCCGGCTGTGGTAGATCAAAAAAAGCCCGGTAGGATTAGGGTTAACACATTCCAATAATTCATTTCATTCACTTATTATCTAGCTCTTTGTTTTATCTCAACCTTTGTTTTCCTGTGATAAATAACTAAGATGCAATTTGTTAATCTTTTTCCATTCTCAGAACCTCACCCAATGGAAGCTGTCTCTTCAATGCCTGCTCTATTTCACTTGTTGGTAATCCCATTTTATATGGTCATTAAAGAAAAGGAAAAATTGTCGATGAGAACACTGTTTTTACATGAATGATCTCTGATGTTGCATAGAAATCATTCGTGAAGGATAATAGAATTCCCTCTGTTAAAGCAGAAGCTGTAAATATTGCAAAAAACTTGTTTGTGTGCTAGCTTTGTCAAGTGTTATTGGTCTTCTAATAGAGTCACATTATCCAATTGCTGAAAGTCCTTGGGAAATCTCTGAAGAATTATATGAAAATCTTTTCAATTGTTCAGTTTATCCACATTTGGTTCATGATTCTCCTGACTATCCTGATGTTAAGGTTAATTTGTTTTGCTGCTCTGTGGCTGAAATAGATTGCCTTTCAACAAAAAAAATCTATTCAGCTAAGAGTCATTTTGTGCCATTGCTGCCGTTAGACTTGAAAGATATTGAGTTTCCATTCTCAAAAGCCTTTCATGTAAATATGTCTTCATCAGTATATAGCGTAAAATATCAAATGTTGGCAATGTCTGAAGTGACACAAGATTTTGAGAAGTCTTTTATGCCAGCTATTGATCATCTAAAGAAAGGGAAACAACTTACAGTTGATTTGTTTGTTCAGAAGAAAATAAAATCTAACTGGGGCAAAAATTTTCCTGTCATAATCAAAAATGAAACCATTGAAGCTCCAATTTCTAGTGCTGCTTCCACTCATGATATAAATTGCAGCATAATTGAGAAATATGTTGTTAGTTTTGTTGATCTTGTTCAAAACAAGGACATATTTGCTGCTGATAGTAAGTCTAACACCTTTGTTTCATCTGGAACAAAAAATGATATTGGATACATCAATGAAACATGCAATAAGCTAAGAGAGGAAGAGAGAAATGATCTGTTTGTCAATCACTGGAAGCCAGAGTCTGATTTTCAATTCCCAAAAAGTTCTTCGGGTAGAAAATTTCAGGCTTCATGGCTGTCTCGATTTCCATGGCTTGTTTACTCTCAGTGTCTTGATGGGGCTTTTTGCATTAACTGTGTTCTTTTTGGTATTGCTCAAGAGAGCACTAATGGTGCAAACAAGCTTGACCATCTTTTCAAATCACCTTTTACAGAATGGTGAAAGGCACTGGAGAAATTTAAACACCACACAGAAAAGTCCAAAGTGCATGAGGCTGCTACCTTAAGAACAGTTGGGTTTCACCAATTTATGGAGCATAAGGTAAAGTCAATTGATGTCCAGCTAACTGAGAAAATTGATGAAATTCTGAAATTCTTGGTTCATTGTGGCTTCAATTTCTTGTTTGAGGAACATCTTGCAAAAGGACCAAAAAATTGCACATATCGTTCCAAGACCATACAAAATGAGCTTATTCATATATGCGGTGAACTTATTGTAATGAAAATTTGTGCAGAAATTAAGCCTGCTAAGTATTTCTCAATACTTGCAGATGAGGCTACTGATGTGAGCAACATCGAGCAAATGCCTCTTGTTATTCGGTTTGTTGACGGGAACGCTAAATTCGAGAGGAATTCATGGGTTTCATACCTTGTAACGAAGGAATGACAGGGGAAGCCATTTCTCAAAAGATTTTGAAAGTTGTCAAAGATATCGGTCTTGATATGAAATATTGTAGAGGTCAGGGAAACGATGGTGCAGGGAATATGGCAGGTAGATGTTCTGGTGCTGCTACTCGCATACAGAGCAGATACCAAAAGTTCCATATGTTCACTGTGAATCGGATGTCTTAAATTTGTGTGTAGCATCTGTCTGTAACATCCAGTTAGTTCGAAACATGTTGGGACAGGTTCGAGACATTTCAGAATTCTTTGGAGCTCATCCAAAGCGTTTTAATCTTCTGGGAAGCCAAATTAAGGCCTTGCTTCCCAAAGCTCACCACTTGAAGCTCTTAGATGTCTGTCGATGGGTTGCTAGGCTGGTCGGCTTGGATGTTTCATTGAAGTCTTCGAAGCTGTTGTAGCAGCTCTTGAAATAATCAGACTAAACGAGTCATGTTCTTGGAACTCGAACTCTGTGACTGACGCTGAATTGCTATTCCACTCTATAACATGATTCCAATTCATCCTTGTTCTGATGGTAGTTTCACAGATTCTTGAGGTCACAAGACCTCTAACATAGCAACTCCAATCTGTTAAATTGGATATTGTTGCCTCGCATGATAAGATCACTTTGCTTTATGCATCCTTAAGGGAAGACTCAAATCAATTTTTTCACGGATAACGTCCTTTGGACGTTTAGGGGGTGGGGGTTTTTGAAGATTGATGTAATAAAAATTTAATGAAAACATCAATTTTTCAGCTAGGCCAGAAAGAGATTTTATGGATTTTACAATGCTTATGGTTTCAAATCTGTATTTAAAAACTGAGTTAAACTCGATTTTGCAAATAGAACATTATATAGAATACAGTAGTAAATATGCACAAACATTTTTGTGGAATCTTTGCTTTGACATTTAGATTGGATTTGACTTGATTTTTCTGTTGACGAATGCTGGAGTCGCCATATTGTTTTCTTTTATTGAGTTGATGGCCTCGTATTGAAACTGCATGATTTTTTGGTATTTGGTGCGAAAAGTGAAAGTCAACGTGTTATAAAATTTATTCTTGGCCTTGATCACTATCAACTGTTTGCTCTTTTATCTTGAATTTGTATTTCTTCGACTGTTTATGCTGAAGATAAGTTTTTAAGTACGTATTGTGGAAACTCATGTGGAAAAGTAGCTTGTTTCCGAAATTAATTTGTATATATGTAGATGACCATGACATTCCTATGATATACAAAATGATTCCTGATGGCATTATGATTCTTCAGCCAACTGAGGATAAAAATAAATCAGTCAACAACAACACACTTCACAAGAACTCTGATCGTAATGATAATATGTTTCTGTGTGAACTCAGTCTTTTGGAAGAAAATGAATTGAGCAAAACATTCAAAGAACACCAAAATAAATTTGATGCAACCCTGCTAAGAGCTGGATTTTAAATGAAAGAAACCCCAGCCAATGATGATTTTTTATTTGAAAGTTTGTCATGGGAGCTGAACGAGAGTCTTGGTCTCAACATAACAGCAACTCAATTGAGGGACTTTGTCTGTAACCATGTACACTCCCCTTCCAAAAGTATCCGGATGATTGAACAAAATGGCCGCCAATGGCGGTCAAGGGGCCTAAGAGCAAAAGTTTTTACAACAATGTACAGAAGCCCCACAGACTTTTCATGAATGAAATTGGGCATGAAAATGATCGTCATTTCACGGGCTTTCATCCTAAATGAAAACTTAAAGTTTATTTTATTGTTTTTATGAAAAAATTCAGGAAAACTTCGAAGCAGTACCTGCTCAAAAAAGGCAAAAAAATTTTCAGAGTTGTTTTCTAAAATAGCGATAAATATTACGATGTTTCTGCACATGCATGATGAATTTGATATTTTGCAAAGCAGAAAGGGTTATATTTTATTGTTATGATAAAATTTTTTGTAAGATATTTTCGGAAGGGGAGTGTAGTAGAAAATATCGACATCTTTAACAAATTCTTTGCTTCCAATGATAGCAACTCAAACATAGATGACTTTGAAAACGAGGTAGATAATTTGAGATTGTCTGGTGTTTGGAAAATCCAGTTGTTAGACCTTGTGATGCACACAATTTGTTTAATGTATGATACTACAATTGTCATAATTGTCAACAGCATTGATGAAGCTTCGATTTTTGTCGTATCTCGTGAGGATAAGGACAAGACAGATCATGTTCTTTTTGTTGCCTTCAATGCTTGTCCTAGACAGCAACTGTAGAGACGTATTGTTAATTATTAATTGTTAATAAGTCCAACCAAATAACAGTAGGTGAAAGCGAAGAAAATTTTGAGCATGGATCAAATGTACCGGATACTTTTTCGGGAGAATCAATTGAAAGAACAATGGACTCAGCATTAATGTCAGACAAACTAGGCCAAGACCATCTTTAAGTGCTCCTATTCAGGCCAAGTTATAACATATATACGTAACAACATATTTCATAACAGTACTTGCTTGGAACATGCAAATGATCTCTACCCAATTTGTGTAGAATCTGTCAAAAATAGAAAAAGTATATTTATCTGCTTTGTCGACAATGGATCCTATTACAATGCCACGTCATGTAAGAACATTATGATTTACGGAAGGTTGTGGAAGTCATCAAAACATGATATACTCAATGTTGGAAGCCATGCAGCTGGGCTTTCTGCCTATAACCCTATTGAACATGCAAGGTCACCACTCTCGATGCCTGACATGTGTTACATTTAATGCCCATGAGAAAGGTTAAAGTATCCCCCATATCGGAATAAAAATTTGACAAAAGAGGAAAAGAAACGAAATGAAATGAAAATCTTGGACAAGACTGCAAGAGAACTGAGATGTTGGCAGCTCCAGGTAGAGACATAAAAGGAGGTAAACATAAATCAGCAATAGAAGAGTTTCAGTTTTTTGTTAAACATGCTGACCGAAGGCATAACAACATAACATTTTCAACATGCCAAATTTTGGGAGGACTCATTTGTGATTATTGTGAGGAAAATCATATTAAATGCGAAAAAGCGCTGAAATAATGAAGCAATCTGACAGCAAAATGTTCAAGCCAACACCGTCTGGAGAACACAAGGGCTATTACATGACGTATCTCTATATGTGTGATAAATCAAAAAGAGGAGAAAAATCAGCCAAACCGGATGAGTTTTTACCTTCCATACTAAAGGTAGAAGAAAGCCAAAGACTTGGCAGGTGTAAAATTTGCTGTTTTTGGAATTTTACTTCTAAAACTGAAAAGGAACAGCACTATTGCATTCTTCACAATATTTCGAGTGTTGCATCTATTGCTTTGAGTCATTCGCATGCCCCAGCTGGAAAACATGTCTGCCGCTATAATAATTACAACAGGGTTTTTAAGTCCTACCACCAGCTGAAAAAGCACAGGAAAACAGAAAATCACTGTCGCAACAAGCGAAAAGCAGCAGCAACACGCGAAAAGGTCGCAGAGGCCAGCAAAAGAGCTGGAAATATGATCACTGGTCATTTTCTAGTTGCAAAGCCTGTCAACGATGCTGGTTGTAAACAAATGGACATTCAAGAATCATCTAATGAGGAACGTGTCGAGGAATGTGCTACTGACTGCAATTCAGATACTGACTGCAATGAAAATGATGATGAACTTTGTGCTGCAGACAGCTGTATGATCAACGAACTGCCTCCAGATGTAGAAGAAATAAAGTGGGTGGGATGTGAGGAGTGTCATCAATGGTTTGGTGGAACATGCGTCAAGGTGTCAGACAAGCAAATTGAGGATAAATCTTTTCTCTTCGTTTGCAGAAAATGCGGAAAGAACTGTCAGTAACTGTGAATACAACTTTTTGCTTTTTGTGCCTTTATAACTGCTAAACTAGTTTCTGCAAACATGCTTTTGCTACAGTGTTAATGTATTGATTCACTTTTGCTCTTTATAGTTATGTTGGTGCTTTCATCTTTTGTTCTTGGAAATTGTAAAGATTGAAAAAATCTGTCCCAAAATATAAATTATTTTCTCCATGTTGTTATGTAACTTTTTATATCTTTGCGATTTCCTTGTTTTTATATGGTATTAGATAAGAATCTCATTTATAAACAAAAATAGAGGACATTGTAATATCCCATCTTTGGTCGACCCACCATAGATGATACCCACTGCAACTTGGTACTGTTGTTATGGAATACTACCAAACTTGACCAAACTCCCAGGGAAATGAAGCAAATGTATTGGATGGGTACAATGCACCCTGGAGACGAGGTGAAGAACTATCACACATGATAATCTTGTGATGGATCGATTGAAGTAGGTCACATCAGTAAAGTATGTCTATAAGAGCCTAGGGTATGTGATTTTTTGCAATAGCTTATACATAAGTCGTTCTTCTTTGTCCTTGGATTTTAAATCACCAAAAAATTGTTATTTCGTAGTGCAAGGTGCGCAGCATCTAAAAAATGATGTGTTCTAGATAGGCCTATGGGTTTTTAAAAAACATAGTTTTTTGGTCCTGGACGTTATTAACAGGGAGGATGGGGGTCTGAACTTGACGTCCAAAGGACGTTATCCGATTTATGAGTCTTTAATAAGACGGCGATCTGAAGTTCACCCAACTCACAACAATGCATTTACGGAAGCTGTCGAAATGGCCAAAAAAGTCGGAACAGTTCCATCTCGACCTCTTGTTATTCGAAAACAGGCACATCCTGTTAATATACCTGCAGAATCTGTATCACAGTATTATGAGAGAGCAATATCAGTGCCATTTCTTGATAATCGTCTCACTCAGGTGGAGACCCGTTTTTCAGAGAGGAATTTGGCAGTTTTCAATGGTTTTTATGCTTTTCCTAATAAAATTGTCTGTAAAATCGAATGGAAAAATAAATTCAGCTCTTTCCTTAAGGAATGCTTTGATGATCTTCCAGAACCGTGTTACATTGAAACCGAGCTTAAAATGTGGGAAGACCATTAGACTGCAGCACAAGGTGCTCCTTTAACTACTCTTGCCCATCTTTTGCCAAAAACTGATTAATTGACTTTTCTGAACATTTTCACTGCACTTCAGATCTTGGCAATGCTACCTGTTACAACTTGCACATGCGAGCGGTCAATTTCTGTGCTTCGTAGAGTCAAAATCTATCTTCGCAACACAATGTCTCAGAACAGGCTTAATGGGCTGTCTCTCATCAATATCCATCGTGATATTGAACTTGATGCTGACGAAGTTGTTGATGTTTTTTCAAGGCACCATCCCAGAAGAATGAAATTGATCGATATTTTAAATTCTGATCCGGAAAATGAGTATGCCATGCATTAGCCAATTTTTGAGCATCCTGTTTCTATGTTCGGAAAATTCTGAGAGTTTCTACATCACTCTCGCGATATCGAAGAATTGTATAAAAGTGGTACACAAGTTCTCTACTATGTATTATATGTGTAAATATTTCTTGCAATCTACTAATTCAGAGTGCCTTGTCATGTATTGAAACATAGTCACCGATCTACGTTGGACTAAGAAATTTTGGTGTTTTTGTTTTTGAATACTAAAGCCATTAATTTCATTTGTTTTATGTGCTTTTAGACTATAGTATTCCATTCATTTCCATACTGTTTTGCGCTACCAGGCGCAAAATGAATTTTTACAGGAGTGAAGATGAAACCTTGTTAATTTCACAAGAGTAAGAGGGAAACGATTTTCCAGCTCTGTGGCATGTGCAGTAATAAGGAAAATCATAACAACAACAGAGCATTTTGAATAATGCTAGATGATTTTGATGAGTTAATTTTCAAAAGCTGAACAATTTCTTAATAGATTTTATCTTCATTGCTTTTTTGATGTTTCTACGGTATATCTTTATATGAGTTATTTGTGAATGAAACTGCAACCAAATAAGCAAAAGCTAGTAAAAGCACAGGAAAAACTGTCAATTTCCCCAAGCATACTGGTTTTTTAATGCAAAGTATGTTATTGCCTACAATCCCGGACAAAACTCATGAGACTAACAGTGAAAATGCTCTTCTTTCCAAACATATCGTCCCCCTTCCCCCGAATCAATGTTGTTTTCGCAAATGAAAGTAAAAGACAATCTGTAGAACATCAAAGAAACCCAACATTGGATTGGGGGAGGGGGGGATTCATTTTCTTCCTATTTTGTACAGAGTATTTCTAAATTGATGAAACTTTATGGAAGTCTCATTGAGTTTTGTCCGGGATTGTCTTCTGCAAAACGTTCTCACTGCTGCAACAGTTTACACGATAGAATGCAAAAGTAACTTGCCATCTGATGTAAGTCTGATATAATATTGCAGAAATGTAACTTAAGTGTAATATAAACATGTTATCACGTGGTCAGAATCATTTCATGATTAAAAATAACATTACTTAACAATTATTACGCGTTGTCTTCAAAAAAAGCTCATTTTGGAGAGGATGGCTGGAGGAAAGGCTATCGAATCAGAGACAAGGGCTTAGAAACACTTTATGTTTACATGAAATAAATCAGACACACGGACTTATATAAAATTTCAACTTCTGATCTCATGCCCCACAGCAAATAAATGTAAGACAAACCGTAAAACTTTGCTGTTATGTGTGACACTATAACTGAGCAAGCCCACATGCCTACACAATTTATTTAACAATAAGTTGCAATGTTTGCCGAACGAAAAACACATTTCATGTCACACATGCCACGTATTATTTCTGCTCATATCTCTATGCAGCTGACGATCGGGGTCTACACACTGAAATGCATAAAACATATATACATTGTAGGTGTATAATAAAATAGTTTGTCTACCAGATTTACAACGACATTGTTCCTCTACGGTTAACCATGGTTAACCGTACGGTTAACCCCACGGTTAACCCTTGTTTTAGGCCAATTTTATATGAAATTCAATGAGAATCAACGGTTAACCACGGTTAACCCCCAAAATTATATAAAATAAACTATATTACCTTTATTCTTGAAAAAGAGGGGTTAACCGTTGAAATGCTTCTGCATGCATGTTTCAGTATGGAATTACACATTTAAGAGGGGTTAACCGTAGGGTTAACCGTGGGTTAACTGTACGGTTAACCGTGACGATTAACCCCTGACATTTACATATTTATATGTGAAAAGAGACCTAGAAATTTTCTATCTGTTCAGTTTTTATCTGTTCTTATAGTTTCAGGTGGTAATATGAATATTGCTATAATCAATAAATTAGATCAGGCTTATACATTAGCGGCAATAATCAAACTGACTTAACATCTGATACATGGATGTGACGTGATTTGAGGAAAATTGATAAAGAAAGGCCAAGGCAAGGAACTTTGTTAAGTAACAATAATTCAGCGCCGCTAGCAAGTGCAGCTGCGACGTAAAACCAATTACTGGAAAGAAATACATTCAGTGTATCTAAATTTGTTATGATGCTGAGTAAAAAGAGATTTTTTTAACCTTATTTTATACGCTAAGTGATCTGCCCTTATCTAATGCCAAAAGACAGTCTTCTGCAAAACGTTCTCACTGCTGCAACAGTTTACACGATAGAATGCAAAAGTAACTTGCCATCTGATGTAAGTCTGATATAATATTGCAGAAATGTAACTTAAGTGTAATATAAACATGTTATCACGTGGTCAGAATCATTTCATGATTAAAAATAACATTACTTAACAATTATTACGCGTTGTCTTCAAAAAAAGCTCATTTTGGAGAGGATGGCTGGAGGAAAGGCTATCGAATCAGAGACAAGGGCTTAGAAACACTTTATGTTTACATGAAATAAATCAGACACACGGACTTATATAAAATTTCAACTTCTGATCTCATGCCCCACAGCAAATAAATGTAAGACAAACCGTAAAACTTTGCTGTTATGTGTGACACTATAACTGAGCAAGCCCACATGCCTACACAATTTATTTAACAATAAGTTGCAATGTTTGCCGAACGAAAACACATTTCATGTCACACATGCCACGTATTATTTCTGCTCATATCTCTATGCAGCTGACGATCGGGGTCTACACACTGAAATGCATAAAACATATATACATTGTAGGTGTATAATAAAATAGTTTGTCTACCAGATTTACAACGACATTGTTCCTCTACGGTTAACCATGGTTAACTGTACGGTTAACCCCACGGTTAACCCTTGTTTTAGGCCAATTTTATATGAAATTCAATGAGAATCAACGGTTAACCACGGTTAACCCCCAAAATTATATAAAATAAACTATATTACCTTTATTCTTGAAAAAGAGGGGTTAACCGTTGAAATGCTTCTGCATGCATGTTTCAGTATGGAATTACACATTTAAGAGGGGTTAACCGTAGGGTTAACCGTGGGTTAACTGTACGGTTAACCGTGACGATTAACCCCTGACATTTACATATTTATATGTGAAAAAGAGACCTAGAAATTTTCTATCTGTTCAGTTTTTATCTGTTCTTATAGTTTCAGGTGGTAATATGAATATTGCTATAATCAATAAATTAGATCAGGCTTATACATTAGCGGCAATAATCAAACTGACTTAACATCTGATACATGGATGTGACGTGATTTGAGGAAAATTGATAAAGAAAGGCCAAGGCAAGGAACTTTGTTAAGTAACAATAATTCAGCGCCGCTAGCAAGTGCAGCTGCGACGTAAAACCAATTACTGGAAAGAAATACATTCAGTGTATCTAAATTTGTTATGATGCTGAGTAAAAAAAGATTTTTTTAACCTTATTTTATACGCTAAGTGATCTGCCCTTATCTAATGCCAAAAGACTGTCTTCTGCAAAACGTTCTCACTGCTGCAACAGTTTACACGATAGAATGCAAAAGTAACTTGCCATCTGATGTAAGTCTGATATAATATTGCAGAAATGTAACTTAAGTGTAATATAAACATGTTATCACGTGGTCAGAATCATTTCATGATTAAAAATAACATTACTTAACAATTATTACGCGTTGTCTTCAAAAAAAGCTCATTTTGGAGAGGATGGCTGGAGGAAAGGCTATCGAATCAGAGACAAGGGCTTAGAAACACTTTATGTTTACATGAAATAAATCAGACACACGGACTTATATAAAATTTCAACTTCTGATCTCATGCCCCACAGCAAATAAATGTAAGACAAACCGTAAAACTTTGCTGTTATGTGTGACACTATAACTGAGCAAGCCCACATGCCTACACAATTTATTTAACAATAAGTTGCAATGTTTGCCGAACGAAAACACATTTCATGTCACACATGCCACGTATTATTTCTGCTCATATCTCTATGCAGCTGACGATCGGGTCTACACACTGAAATGCATAAAACATATATACATTGTAGGTGTATAATAAAATAGTTTGTCTACCAGATTTACAACGACATTGTTCCTCTACGGTTAACCATGGTTAACCGTACGGTTAACCCCACGGTTAACCCTTGTTTTAGGCCAATTTTATATGAAATTCAATGAGAATCAACGGTTAACCACGGTTAACCCCCAAAATTATATAAAATAAACTATATTACCTTTATTCTTGAAAAAGAGGGGTTAACCGTTGAAATGCTTCTGCATGCATGTTTCAGTATGGAATTACACATTTAAGAGGGGTTAACCGTAGGGTTAACCGTGGGTTAACTGTACGGTTAACCGTGACGATTAACCCCTGACATTTACATATTTATATGTGAAAAGAGACCTAGAAATTTTCTATCTGTTCAGTTTTTATCTGTTCTTATAGTTTCAGGTGGTAATATGAATATTGCTATAATCAATAAATTAGATCAGGCTTATACATTAGCGGCAATAATCAAACTGACTTAACATCTGATACATGGATGTGACGTGATTTGAGGAAAATTGATAAAGAAAGGCCAAGGCAAGGAACTTTGTTAAGTAACAATAATTCAGCGCCGCTAGCAAGTGCAGCTGCGACGTAAAACCAATTACTGGAAAGAAATACATTCAGTGTATCTAAATTTGTTATGATGCTGAGTAAAAAAAGATTTTTTTAACCTTATTTTATACGCTAAGTGATCTGCCCTTATCTAATGCCAAAAGACAATCCCGGACAAAACTCATGAGACTAACAGTGAAAATGCTCTTCTTACCAAACATATCGTCCCCTTCCCCGAATCAATGTTGTTTTCGCAAATGAAAGTAAAAGACAATCTGTAGAACATCAAAGAAACCCAACATTGGATTGGGGAGGGGGATTCATTTTCTTCCTATTTTGTACAAAGTATTTCTAAATTGGGGATTCATTTTCTTCCTATTTTGTACAGAGTATTTCTAAATTGATGAAACTTTATGGAAGTCTCATTGAGTTTTGTCCGGGATTGTCTTCTGCAAAACGTTCTCACTGCTGCAACAGTTTACACGATAGAATGCAAAAGTAACTTGCCATCTGATGTAAGTCTGATATAATATTGCAGAAATGTAACTTAAGTGTAATATAAACATGTTATCACGTGGTCAGAATCATTTCATGATTAAAAATAACATTACTTAACAATTATTACGCGTTGTCTTCAAAAAAAGCTCATTTTGGAGAGGATGGCTGGAGGAAAGGCTATCGAATCAGAGACAAGGGCTTAGAAACACTTTATGTTTACATGAAATAAATCAGACACACGGACTTATATAAAATTTCAACTTCTGATCTCATGCCCCACAGCAAATAAATGTAAGACAAACCGTAAAACTTTGCTGTTATGTGTGACACTATAACTGAGCAAGCCCACATGCCTACACAATTTATTTAACAATAAGTTGCAATGTTTGCCGAACGAAAACACATTTCATGTCACACATGCCACGTATTATTTCTGCTCATATCTCTATGCAGCTGACGATCGGGGTCTACACACTGAAATGCATAAAACATATATACATTGTAGGTGTATAATAAAATAGTTTGTCTACCAGATTTACAACGACATTGTTCCTCTACGGTTAACCATGGTTAACTGTACGGTTAACCCCACGGTTAACCCTTGTTTTAGGCCAATTTTATATGAAATTCAATGAGAATCAACGGTTAACCACGGTTAACCCCCAAAATTATATAAAATAAACTATATTACCTTTATTCTTGAAAAAGAGGGGTTAACCGTTGAAATGCTTCTGCATGCATGTTTCAGTATGGAATTACACATTTAAGAGGGTTAACCGTAGGGTTAACCGTGGGTTAACTGTACGGTTAACCGTGACGATTAACCCCTGACATTTACATATTTATATGTGAAAAGAGACCTAGAAATTTTCTATCTGTTCAGTTTTTATCTGTTCTTATAGTTTCAGGTGGTAATATGAATATTGCTATAATCAATAAATTAGATCAGGCTTATACATTAGCGGCAATAATCAAACTGACTTAACATCTGATACATGGATGTGACGTGATTTGAGGAAAATTGATAAAGAAAGGCCAAGGCAAGGAACTTTGTTAAGTAACAATAATTCAGCGCCGCTAGCAAGTGCAGCTGCGACGTAAAACCAATTACTAGAAAGAAATACATTCAGTGTATCTAAATTTGTTATGATGCTGAGTAAAAAAAAGATTTTTTTAACCTTATTTTATACCCTAAGTGATCTGCCCTTATCTAATGCCAAAAGACAATCCCGGACAAAACTCATGAGACTAACAGTGAAAATGCTCTTCTTTCCAAACATATCGTCCCCCTTCCCCCGAATCAATGTTGTTTTCGCAAATGAAAGTAAAAGACAATCTGTAGAACATCAAAGAAACCCAACATTGGATTGGGGGCGGGGGGGATTCATTTTCTTCCTATTTTGTACAGAGTATTTCTAAATTGATGAAACTTTATGGAAGTCTCATTGAGTTTTGTCCGGGATTGTCTTCTGCAAAACGTTCTCACTGCTGCAACAGTTTACACGATAGAATGCAAAAGTAACTTGCCATCTGATGTAAGTCTGATATAATATTGCAGAAATGTAACTTAAGTGTAATATAAACATGTTATCACGTGGTCAGAATCATTTCATGATTAAAAATAACATTACTGAACAATTATTACGCGTTGTCTTCAAAAAAAGCTCATTTTGGAGAGGATGGCTGGAGGAAAGGCTATCGAATCAGAGACAAGGGCTTAGAAACACTTTATGTTTACATGAAATAAATCAGACACACGGACTTATATAAAATTTCAACTTCTGATCTCATGCCCCACAGCAAATAAATGTAAGACAAACCGTAAAACTTTGCTGTTATGTGTGACACTATAACTGAGCAAGCCCACATGCCTACACAATTTATTTAACAATAAGTTGCAATGTTTGCCGAACGAAAACACATTTCATGTCACACATGCCACGTATTATTTCTGCTCATATCTCTATGCAGCTGACGATCGGGGTCTACACACTGAAATGCATAAAACATATATACATTGTAGGTGTATAATAAAATAGTTTGTCTACCAGATTTACAACGACATTGTTCCTCTACGGTTAACCATGGTTAACTGTACGGTTAACCCCACGGTTAACCCTTGTTTTAGGCCAATTTTATATGAAATTCAATGAGAATCAACGGTTAACCACGGTTAACCCCCAAAATTATATAAAATAAACTATATTACCTTTATTCTTGAAAAAGAGGGGTTAACCGTTGAAATGCTTCTGCATGCATGTTTCAGTATGGAATTACACATTTAAGAGGGGTTAACCGTAGGGTTAACCGTGGGTTAACTGTACGGTTAACCGTGACGATTAACCCCTGACATTTACATATTTATATGTGAAAAAGAGACCTAGAAATTTTCTATCTGTTCAGTTTTTATCTGTTCTTATAGTTTCAGGTGGTAATATGAATATTGCTATAATCAATAAATTAGATCAGGCTTATACATTAGCGGCAATAATCAAACTGACTTAACATCTGATACATGGATGTGACGTGATTTGAGGAAAATTGATAAAGAAAGGCCAAGGCAAGGAACTTTGTTAAGTAACAATAATTCAGCGCCGCTAGCAAGTGCAGCTGCGACGTAAAACCAATTACTGGAAAGAAATACATTCAGTGTATCTAAATTTGTTATGATGCTGAGTAAAAAAAGATTTTTTTAACCTTATTTTATACGCTAAGTGATCTGCCCTTATCTAATGCCAAAAGACAATCCCGGACAAAACTCATGAGACTAACAGTGAAAATGCTCTTCTTACCAAACATATCGTCCCCCTTCCCCCGAATCAATGTTGTTTTCGCAAATGAAAGTAAAAGACAATCTGTAGAACATCAAAGAAACCCAACATTGGATTGGGGGCGGGGGGGATTCATTTTCTTCCTATTTTGTACAGAGTATTTCTAAATTGATGAAACTTTATGGAAGTCTCATTGAGTTTTGTCCGGGATTGTGGGTTGCCAGATGGAAATTCGGGCCCAGTCCCAAAGTTAGAATCAAACAATCCCAAATTAATCCCAAATTATCTACGACCATCTCCTCCACAGAGACCCAGTTTCTAATTGTCTATTGCTCCCCCGCAACTGTTTTCTCAGTAGAGATGCAAAAAAAGGAAGCAGAATAATCAAAACCAAGATTATATATATCATCAAAAAGACTTCACATTATTGCTCTTAACAAACATAGGCAATCACATGTACATATCCACAGTTGTTACCAGTTTTTTTTTCTAAATAAAGAAACCTTTTCAAAATGAATTAGAGGTGTTTTTTCGCAGGGAAACATCTTGAGATCAAAGACATGTCAGCAACTGACCAATGTTTACAAATCAGGAGGTCTCGGCACAATGGAAATTTCCTGTGACGCCCGCTGTGACGGTTTCACATCCACAGGCAATTGCGATTAAGACTTTCTCCTTAAAAATCGTTTTCGTAATTTTTTTTAGCAATTTTGAAAATAATCCCAGAATCAGCCTCTAATCCCAAACAAATTTTTCAATCCCAAAGGCCTTCAGATAATCCCAATTTTCTGAAATTTGGGATTGAAAAATCCCAAATGGAAACCCTGATTTTTGGCATTTTACAATTTTGTGGGTATGATTTGTAATTTGTGAATTTTTGCATTGTTCGCACAATGCGGGAATTTTCCCAAATTACAATAGAGCGTTTCCATCACATGACCATCACGCATGACAACCGTTGTTATCCGTCATGTTGGTGTTCCACCAATCTTTTGTAAGCCTACTGTATGGGCTGTTGGTGGTGAAGAAATCCTAACGGTATTCATTGAAAAACTCACTGATATTATTTTCCATAATGTATAAAAAGAGTTTTCTTTTAGAATAGCTGCTGAGAATTTATTTCAAGTATGGTTTTGTGTTTAATTGTCATCTGTGGTGAAAAATCAGGAAGAAAACAAAGCGAGAAAGGAGCTAATGGAGCCTAAAGTTTTTTCGAGTTCCCTCAATTGTTACTCACCAAGGAGAACAAACTGAACTCTTATCAACAGAATGCAGAAAGATGGATATGGGGGAGATATTACTGATAAAAAATTGGCTAATGACTGTGTCAGTGGACGCCATTTTGTTTCGGGGACTGCTGCCAAAGACTGAGACAGGCATAATGTTGATTGGGTATCAACACTAAACCTTGGGCACTCAAAGCAAAAAATCCATGACCCATCGACGGTCAAGCGGGCTGAACGAGCAAATGAAAGAGGCAAATGGGCGGTAGAGATAGCAGAAAATGAAAGACAGGAAAAATTGAAATGTTTCGCAGAACCCGAATTAACTGCGACGGAGATTTTCAGCTCTGGCATAGATATGACAATTTCTGCTGATGAAGCTTCATGTGGTGGCATTGACGAAACTATGCTAGTTGATAAAAAACTCAGAGCCCTGGCATATGTGACAAACAGACAGACACCAGAGAACTGGACCTTTTGCTACCTGTTCCATAACCTTTTGACAAATCATATTTCAAAGAAGATGACTCAAAGGTAAAATTTTACACTAGTTTGCCAAGCTTTTGACTTTCTTGAGGCAACCTTTGAATTTGTGAAGCCCCATTCTAAAAAAATCTATTTTATCTGCATTTCAAGAGTTTGCATTGGCTCTTATGAAATTAAGGCTCAATGTACCTCTTCAAGATCTTGCTTACAGATTTGGGGTTTCATTATCAACAGTCTCAAGGGATTTTTCCGCCTGGATGGTCAGATTGGATAAGAGACTTAGTTTTCTAATATCATGGCACTTAGTTTTCTAATATCATGGCCAGAACGAGAAGATGTATGGCATACTATGCCACATTGTTTTCAGTATGCCTTGGAAAGAAAACAACAGTCATCATAGATTGTTTTGAAGTTTTCATTGAAAGGCCTTCAAATTATTAGCAAGAGCTCAAACGTTTTCAAACTACAAGCATCATAATACCATCAAGGTCCTTATTGGTATAACCCCCCAAGGGTCAATAAGTTTTGTCTCTGAGGCTTGAGGAGGTCGTACATCAGACAAACATTTTTAGCAGAAAATCGTGGCATATTAAAATTGTTGAAACCTGGTGACCTAGTAATGGCAGATAGAGGGTTCACGATAGAAGAGAGTGTTGGAATGTACCAAGGTCAGTTTGCAATACCTGCCTTTACCAGAGGAAAAAAACAACTTGATCCGGTTGATGTAGAAAAGACAAGAGGAATCGCAAATGTAAGAATTCATGTTCAGAGCGTCATTGGACTTCTTTGCCAAAAGTATACAATACTACAAGCAACATTACCTATGGACTATTTGTCAACTTCAAGAGGAAATTCTTGCCCTACCATTGACAGAATTATCAGAGTTTGTGAATCTCTAACAAATTTATGCCCTTCATTAATTCCTTTTGACTAACAAGTCACAAAATTTACTCAGTAGTTGTTTTTATTCTCAGTCGAAAATCTTTAATGTAGTTTCTCTTCAAGGATTAAATTGATTTTTTTATGCTTAAGTGTCTCAAGCATTCTGTTTAAAACCAATCATTTTAAAGTCATTGATACTAGAACAAAACCATTTACAGTGTAATGGTAAATGAAAATAACTATCAGTTACTGGAATGGAAAAGGCTGCATAATGCCAGATTTTAAACAATCATACAAGTGTTTCCTGATTTGAGATGTATCAAAGGGAACTGTTTCTGGTGGGATACAATGTAAGATGAAAGTCGCAAAAGCAGCTGCAAAAACACCACAGTTACTTCCATTTGTCTGCTGCTGAACTGGAATAATTTGCATCCCAGAATAAGCATCTTAACCCATTAAATTGATGATTTGGCTTTCAATTTCATCAGCAACAACATTGTTATATAAGCTGTCATATATATATTTACTATTCCAGGCTCAACCCAACTAAGCTTACACATACCCAATGATTGTTCCCTGTGTGCAAAATTTGAACGAATTCACTGGAAACAACATCAAAGTTTCGTGATGGTCCAAGCGTAGGTCTTTGAAGTCCTACATTGGGATTTATATTTCTTAAAATGACGTGAACTTGGTGGATTATGTCACAATCTAGCCATCCATCTATTGAAATGATTTCATCAAAATGCTTTTCAGTTAGTGTTCCTAAGGGGGAGAATTTATACCCAGATGCAGCTCAAAATGCATCAATCAGAAAGAATGAAAAGCTGAATTGGCATTGTGTTTTAAACACCAATCAGCTGGTCAGATACAGCAGGAAGACCAAGAGAATTATTTAAAGAGTCCAAGTGACAAAACGAAATCTTTCTGTCTACACAGAACCAGCCTTTTGGTTTTGATGTAGACAGATTCCAAGCCCCCTATGTGAAACAAAGATCTTGCTTTGCAATTGATGTTTGAACAATTCTTGCTGTAATTTTCCATACAAATTGGGTGATATAGCCGAATCCAGCACACTGTAACCAGGGCTCTGCAGCAACTTACCCAAGCAGTACTGATCTGTTGACCTCTGAACACTTACGAAATCATGGAACAAGACCACATAACCCATCTTATTGCCAAATTAAAAAGAGAACAGTGGAACATTATGAAATGAGCTATAACGAGAACTTGTGTGCTGATAGAAACGTGGAAACAGACGTAATAATGCCAAGTATCATTACAGTGTAGTTGAAGAAATACAATTTCCACTCAAGAATCTCTCATTTATTGTACCTCCAGTATTACACATTATGCTTTGAGTCACTTTGCTGTTATTTAATTCTCTTTTGAACAGGATTGGCGCTAGGGGCAAAAGTTTAAGGTGCCGATGCTCGTGACCTGGATAAGTGCCGATGAAAATTATTCAAATCTGTCAACATGAAATCACCCAAAAAATGCACCAAAAAATTATTGGGGTTTGGGAAAAAGCTTCCTGGAAGTTTGAAACGTAAGGTCAATAGGTTGCTTCTGAGGTGCTTATAATAACATAATAAATGGAAACTTTCTGTTGACACAAGGCATTGTGTTGTAGATCTATAGGATAGTTAATAAATTTGTTACTAATTCATAAATGAAGAACGAGAGAAAGATTTGTGATAGGATATTGTAGTGTAGGAAATAAACAGTGAAAAGTATAAGCTATATCTACAAATAGTTGCAATAAAGAATACTCAAGGGCAGAAAATAGAAAAGATCTCAGATTAAAACTGAAACTGAAATGTTCTATCTGATAATAAACAGGTTTTACAAAGCAATTTTCTTGAACGTCCACAAAGGCAAGCCAGCAGAATTCTGCTTTTTGGGTAGATGACTTAAATTGATTCAAAACTTAGTGAAGATCTGTGTGTTGATCTGAAGAGCTGCTGGTCTTGAAATGTTGCCATAAAGTATGCATATCTGTGTGTTGATGTGAAACTATATAATATTTCCTCCATCTACTATTTGGCCTTCACTTGATTAACTGGCTCTGTCAGGCAAAAATCCATTTGTCTTGGGCTCAATTCCTCAATTCTTCGATTCTCTCTTTTATGAAATTCGGCAATAACAGCCATGGAGTTCCACTCTGACTGACTCCCTTTTTTGCATATGTTGCCTAGAACTAAATGGCTTGTCATGATTGTGCCTTCCAAGTACCCCAAGCCATCTGTGATACAATGTAGCCTTGGTAATCCCTGCTACCGCATGTTTTCACTCATTCACAGTAAGAGGGGCGGATATTTATATTCATCTGTGTGCCGTCAATCATGACCTGGTGACTCTGCTTCTGACTGGAAGATATTTTTATTTGGTTGTCATTGTATATACAGTGGGGTCTTGCTTTAGCAGGAAACCTCTCAGTTTTTCAATCTTCGCATTAGTATAGTACATCTGTTCCAAAGGTTAACAGTATATTTATAGTGTTCTCTCTTTGAGATTATTTGCCAGTCGTTCTTCTTTGAAATAAGTGCTTGACTACAGGCAACTGGTGTGAGCCTCAGTTGGAAGTTTTGTGGACAAAATACATTGATTAGGCTTCTAGGCAAAAATGGCAAAGAATAAGAAATCAAATTGCAATAAAATTCTGTGTGGACCGGCCTTTTAGATAACATTGGATCATTCAGATAAAATACAGTGAAGGAGAATTGTTTTACTGTCGAATATGTGATTGCTGTGTTAATATTTTCTCATATCAGGCATTGCACCCAGTGTTTTACATTACGATCATTGATGGGTACATTGTGGCATAACCCTATTTTGAAAATGTCTCACAGTCTGTGTTATTTTTTGCCAGTGTGCTGGATATATCACCCAATTTGTATGGAAAATTACAGCAAGAATTGTTCAAACATCAATTGCAAAGCAAGATCTTTGTTTCACATAGGGGGCTTGGAATCTATCTACATCAAAACCAAAAGGCTGGTTCTGTGTAGACAGAAAGATTTCGTTTTGTCACTTGGACTCTTTAAATAATTCTCTTGGTCTTCCTGCTGTATCTGATCAGCTGATTGGTGTTTAAAACACAATGCCAATTCAGCTTTTCATTCTTTCTGATTGATTCATTTTGAGCTGCATCTGGGTATAAATTTCGCCTTAGTCTTTTGTTTCCATCTGTTTCTGAAAAAGAGCTTTACCTATACCTTTTATAAAACAAATGATTGAATTTATGCTAAAACAAAATTATTTCACACTTAATGGGATATTCTACTAACAGATATACAGAACTATAATGGGTTTTAATGTAATTTGATGAAGATACACACGGAAAAAAGAGCTGATACAGTTGATAGAATATGTTAATACCAATCAAAATACAGTAGGATAAAGTTCTAAGCTTAATGCTTCCAGGAGGAAGTAAATTTTCTAGACAGAATAATATATTTTGGAAATGATGGCAATTTTGCAACCTCGCTATACCGAAAACTAACTGATAGGTGTAATCTTTAATATGCTAAATCCTTTCATACCAAAAGCTAAAAAAACGCATTTTTTATAGTCAAGATTTGCGATACAGAATAAATATGACTAATAATGCTGAACTGACCCTAAAAATAGACATATACAGAGTAAATATATTCGGACTTATCAAGGCGGTTTCTGACACTGTATTAGACATGATAGTCATCACTTATCATGACAAGCCTTTGATATTTAGTTGGGCAACGTTTCGGGAGAGATCCCTCTCCAATCATCGGGCAATGAGAAATATGGTTTCATGCCTATTTATTGCAAAGGTCGGATCGAAAGGTGTGAAATTAACCGGACCTGCGAGGAAGCTCGGAATTCTTTGGCACTCAATTTCTAAAATTTGTGCCGCCAAAATTGCGTTCAGTGCAACTTTTGATGTTATTCAACCAGATTTCTGGGATTGAGTAAGATACTTGATTGATACAGGGAGTTGATAGAACTGAGTGAATGCTTTCTTTAACAAGTCTGTTTTTCCAGTTCTTATCTTCATCAATCACTGAAATGTTATCCCAATCCATCCGGTGTTTTTCCGTCCAACAATGATTGGCAAGATCAGTTTTGTCAGTTCAATCATGGGTCACATTTGATTTATGTTCTTTGAGCCTAGTTCCTGTCTCTCTTTTCGATTGTCCTATATATGATTTAGGACAACCTCTACATGGTATTTTGTATACCACGTTTGATTTTTCAAGATTGTCAACTTTGTCTTTTGGCCTCGAAAGCGACTTTTTAAGTGTATTAAGGGAATAAAAAGAACACCTTATATTTTGTTTAGACAAAGATCGACAGATTTTCTCACTTGTCCCTCTGATGTATGGCAGGTTCATAGAACATTTGGGCTCCTCTTTGTCAGCCTCAGTATTCTGTCTGGGCTTTGAGATTTTTCTCGTGACCTTGCATATGTCTTCTTGTTTATATCCATTGGCCTTTAGGACACTTGAGATCCTTTTGTACTCATTATTGAGATCATCAAGATTGCTCGTGATAGATTTTCCTCTGTTGAAGAGAGAAGATATGACACTGTTTTTGACACTGTCTAAGTGATGCGAGTTCGCATTCAGTATTGGTCAGTGTGAGTGGGCTTCCTGTACACTGATAAACTTAGACTTTTATTGGCATTCCTTTGAATCTGCAACTAACCTTTGAAAGTTTAAATTTGTTGAACTTATGAATGCATGCATGCATATTGACTAGAATTTTAGTCAAAATTCATTCATTGATCTGAATGATTATTACTGTTATTATTCTGCTGGAATTTACGAAAATCTCTTATTGGATGATTTGGAAAAATAAGGTCGCTGTTGCACTGAACTTCCTGGGGGAGTTTACCAAATCATTTACATATGGTCCAGCACTTAATAGCGTGGGTAAGGTGTTATTAACACCGCTTTTCTTTTTCCTTTTACACTAGCCTCACAAAAGTATTGCATAGCTTGACCTAAAATGGCGGCCAACAGTAGCCGTAGGCCCAAATAACAAAATTTACATAACAAAGCCATGACGGCTTAGGGGCTTCACCGAACTTGATTTAGGAGGGAGAATTTTCACAATTTCATTGACTTTCAATTAAAATAAAAAGCAAATGATTTATTTGTTGCTTTTGGTGGAAAATAATGAAAAACTTTGAAGCAATGCCTTCCAGATTTCCAGCGAAATATTTCAAGAGTTGTCTTGATAAACAGTGATGTATGAACCACTTATCCAGACTTTTGCTACAAATTTTCATGGTTTATCGACACAAAATAGTTTAAACTTTTATTTGCCATTTAAACTTTCACTCTAAGTGTACTTTAAGAGAAGAATTAGGGATTGAAATTATTGGTAAAGATTTTCGTTGAGTAACTTTTAAAGTTGTTGTTTTGATACGAAAATAAATTTTGGACTTGAAGTAGTCTTAAGAAAATTTTATGAACAATTTCATTCACATATTTCAAAACTTTAGTTATTGTAAAATATTGCAAATTACTTTTGAAGCAAATTCCATGCTTTACAGACAAGCAATTGCATATTTACAAAAAACCCTATTTTGGACCTTATCAAATGTAGCTTACCTGTCATTTTCGTCCACAAAATAATCTCTGTTTTCTTTATGAAAACCTCTGTTTTCATCGAAAATTATAACATGGCATAAAAGTTTCGGCTATTTTGATTTGAAAAATGAACAAAATTTCAGTCAACGACCAAAAAAGTAGTTATTTTTATCGCTGTTTATCAAGACAACTCTTGAAATACTTCGCTCGAAATCTGGAAAGCACTGCTTCAAAGTTTTTCATTATTATCCACCAGAAGCAACAAATAAATCATTTGCTTTCTATTTTGATTGAAAGTCAATGAAATTGTGAACATTTTCCCTCCTAAATCAAGTTCAGCGAAGCCCCTAAGCCGTCATCGCTTTGTTATGTAATTTTTGTTATTTGGGCCTACGGCTACTGTTGGCCGCCATTTTAGGTCAAGCTATGCAATACTTTTGTGAGGCTAGTGTACTATTGTTAAACCCCTTTTCTATTCTTAAATTCTAGACTTACTGCTTATAATTATCATTTTTAGCTCACTTGTTTTGATATTATGTAGCTAATCTCAATATATACTTAGTTTTTCTTGATGTAATTTAATTATGATTTCGTAACTGAAGATGAAAGATGAAAGTTCAAAACATCTGTTACAACCTCAAAATTGTCATTTTTATTGTGAAATTCTTATTTCAATTTAACAACGTTTGAAGCTTTAACAACAAAAAGATTTTCACACGCAAGTGATATTATGGTTCTAGTAAATATAAACAACTAACTAGTGGTAAGGATGATTCATATGCTTGGTTGTCATCTGGTCAACAGAATTTGAAGGTATCCCATAAAACTCTATTTGAGAAAGCCAAGTTAGCATGTTCAGTTTTGGATGAGATTTCAGGAGACATTGATGATGGCAACAAAGAAAGGAAATTCCTGATAGCAGAAATGATAAGACAAAACCCATACATTTTTCAAGAAGCAATGAAAGTGGCTTGAGAAAAAGAACAGGAGAAATTATCAGTCAAGGATTCAATTAATATAAAATTTTTAGATTTGTGACCTTCGTGCATGCCTGGAAAAAATTAAGTTGAATTTCTGGCCATTTGAGAGCAAAATGAGAGAAACAGAGAAATCACTGAATGAAGTAAGCAAATCACCCATGGACATGGGGACAATGGCATTGAAAAGAACAGCTCCCAGTGAAAACACAGAGATGATTCATTATATTTGCATTGCTGATTTGATGACATTCACTGGTACAATAGTAAATGAGTTATCAGGCAAACGTAATTTAGAGATTTTCAATGATCAAATATGGCTTCTTTTTGCAGCGGACAAGGATGATGGACACTGTAGAGAATATCTTTAATGTTTTTAATGTTTTTCGTGAACTGATTAATGAAATACAAGATCAATGTTTTTGAATAAATGGACACAAAGAAAGAGTATTTTTAGGAGGTGACTTTCATTTTCTTGATGAATGTTAGGCCACCAAGGCTCTGCAGCAACTTACCCAAGCAGTAACGATCTGCTAACCTTAGAACACTTGCGAAATAATGGAACAAGACCACATAACCCACCTTGTTGCCAAATTAAAAAGAGAACAGTGGAACATTATGAAATGAGCTATAACGAGAACTTGTGTGCTGATAGAAACGTGGAAACAGACGTAATAATGCCAAGTATCATTACATTGTAGTTGAAGAAATACAATTTCCACTCAATAATCTCTCATTTATTGTACCTCCAGTATTACACATTATGCTTTGAGTCACTTTGCTGTTATTTAATTCTCTTTTGAACAGGATTGGCGCTAGGGGCAAAAGTTTAAGGTGCCGATGCTCGTGACCTGGATAAGTGCCGATGAAAATTATTCAAATCTGTCAACATGAAATCACCCAAAAAATGCACCAAAAAATTATTGGGGTTTGGGAAAAAGCTTCCTGGAAGTTTGAAACGTAAGGTCAATAGGTTGCTTCTGAGGTGCGTATAATAACATAATTAATGGAAACTTTCTGTTGACACAAGGCATTGTGTTGTAGATCTATAGGATAGTTAATAAATTTGTTACTAATTCATAAATGAAGAACGAGAGAAAGATTTGTGATAGGATATTGTAGTGTAGGAAATAAACAGTGAAAAGTATAAGCTATATCTACAAATAGTTGCAATAAAGAATACTCAAGGGCAGAAAATAGAAAAGATCTCAGATTAAAACTGAAACTGAAATGTTCTATCTGATAATAAACAGGTTTTACAAAACAATTTTCTTGAACGTCCACAAGGGTAAGCCAGCAGAATTCTGCTTTTTTGGTAGATGACTTAAATTGATTCAAAACTTCGTGAAGATCTGTGTGTTGATCTGAAGAGCTGCTGGTCTTGAAATGTTGCCATAAAGTATGCATATCTGTGTGTTGATGTGAAACTATATAATATTTCCTCCATCTACTATTTGGCCTTCACTTGATTAACTGGCTCTGTCAGGCCAAAATCCATTTTGTCTTGGGCTCAATTCCTCAATTCTTCGATTCTCTCTTTTATGAAATTCGGCAATGACAGCCATGGCGTTCCACTCTGACTGACTCCCTTTTTTGCATATGTTGCCTAGAACTAAATGGCTTGTCTTGATTGTGCCTTCCAAGTACCCCAAGCCATCTGTGATACAATGTAGCCTTGGTAATCACTGCTACCGCATGTTTTCACTCATTCACAGTAAGAGGGGCGGATATTTATATTCATCTGTGTGCCGTCAATCATGACCTGGTGACTCTGCTTCTGACTGGAAGATATTGCTATTTGGTTGTCATCGCATATGCAATGGGGTCTTGCTTTAGCAGGAAACCTCTCAGTTTTTCAATCTTCACATTAGTATAGTACATCTGTTCCAAAGGTTAACCCTATCTGTGCTGGGGGGGGGCGTTTTTCGCCCCCCCTACAAAACAATCTATTCTAGCATAAAAACGAATGCATTCTTAAAGATAGAACTTGCTGACTATTACTAAAACTTAATACTCTACATGATGACATAAAGTTTGGTACAATTAAATTAGTCACGTGACCACAACATGCCCATATTTGGAAGGCAGTCACAAATAAATTCACATTTCTACTTATAAATCTGCAGTTGCATGGCCAATCAGAACGATCCATACACCAATAAACTTGTCTAATCAAGGGCTTTCATATGATATAAAATTTGTTTACTTTATTTCTTATTTATTAATTATTATATGTATGACGTCATACATCTTTATGACGTCATAAATCTTATAATGTTGGTAAAAATTTTCGAAAAATGCCTGTTGCGCAAAAGGCAAACCCTAAGCAACAAGAAAATATACAATTATGGTTAATAACATGCCTATTTCATCAGAATAATGAGCGTTGACTTTAAGTGTACCCAACACAAAGTAAAAAATTTTGATTATTTGTAAAAATTTTGTCCGATTTCTAAAAAATTAGAAAATATTGGCTGAAATATCACTTTTCTTTTAAATTAAAACAATTTGCACTGCTTTAGAACGACATTTCTCTATAAAAACAGCTCTTTTTACGGAAAAGCTACTTTTCAATGAAAAGTCACCAAAAACGCGTTGCCTAGCAACATGTCACGTGACTAATTAAATTTCAAAGCTATATTTAGAATGCCCATTGCCTGGAGATACTTTGTACCAAGTTTGGTTATCCTATCATGTATTGTTTCTGAGATAACTAGGGGGAGGCGAAAAACGCCCCCCCCCCCAGTACAAAGTCGATCCAAAATAACCCAGTACAGACAGGGTTAACAGTATATTTATAGTGTTCTCTCTTTGAGATTATTTGCCAGTCGTTCTTCTTTGAAATAAGTGCTTGACTACAGGCAACTGGTGTGAGCCTCAGTTGGAAGTTTTGTGGACAAAATACATTGATTAGGCTTCTAGGCAAAAATGGCAAAGAATAAGAAATCAAATTGCAATAAAATTCTGTGTGGACTGGCCTTTTAGATAAAATTGGATCATTCAGATAAAATACAGTGAAGGAGAATTGTTTTACTGTCCAATATGTGATTGCTGTGCTAATATTTTCTCATATCAGGCATTGCACCCAGTGTTTTACATTACGATCATTGGTGGGTACATTGTTGCATAACCCTATTTTGAAAATGTCTCACAGTCTGTGTTATTTTTTGCCAGTGTGCTGGATTCGGCTATATCACCCAATTTGTATGGAAAATTACAGCAAGAATTGTTCAAACATCAGTTGAAAAGCAAGATCTTTGTTTCACATAGGGGGCTTGGAATCTGTCTACATCAAAACCAAAAGGCTGGTTCTGTGTAGACAGAAAGATTTAGTTTTGTCACTTGGACTCTTTAAATAATTCTCAGAGTAAATATATTCGAGCTATATAAGACTGTTTCTGACACCGTATTAGACATGATAGTCACCACTTATCATGACAAGCCTTTAAATTGTTCTCAGGGCAACGTTTCGGGAGAGATTCGTCTCCCATCATCGGGCAATGAGAAATTTGGTTTTTTTCCTATTTATTGCAAATGTAAGATCGAAAGGTATAAAATTAACCGGACCTGCGAGGAAGCTCGGAGTTTTTTGGTGCTCAATTTCTAAAATTTGTGGTGTTATTTTAATGTTATTCATTTTAATGAAGTTTGGGCAATATATCAAGGACAAGAAATGCTGCAATGCATTGTGTTTAATAAACTAGCCAACAGACCTGACACCTAATAACCAATGAAATTACTACGTGCATGTCATATGGCTTATCACGTACATATTGCCAAATTTTGATGTTATTCAACCAGATTTCTGGGATTGATACAAGGAGTTGATAGAACTGAGTAAAATGCTTTCTTTAACAAGACTGTTTTTCAAGCTCTTAAACTCACCAATCACTACAATCCATCTGGTGTTTCCTCTTCCAACAATGATTGGCAAGATCAATTTTCTCAATTCGACCATGGGTCACATTTGATTTATGCTCTTTGAGCCTAGTTCCTGTTTCTCTTTTTGATTATTGTATATATGATTTAGGGAAATCTCTACATGTTTTTTTTGTACCACGTTTGATATAGAACATTTGGGCTCCTCTTTGTCAGCCTCAGTATTCTGTCTGGGCTTTGAGATTTTTCTCGTGACCTTGCATATGTCTTCTTGTTTATATCCATTGGCCTTTAGGACACTTGAGATCCTTTTGTACTCATTATTGAGATCATCAAGATTGCTCGTGATAGATTTTCCTCTGTTGAAGAGAGAAGATATGATAGTGTTTTTGACACTGTCTAAGTGATGCGAGTTCGCATTCAGTATTGGTCAGTGTGAGTGGGCTTCCTGTACACTGATACACTGAGACTTTTATTGGCATTCCTTTGAATCTCAGTGTCAAGGAAGGCTAGTTTTCCATCATTCTCTACCTCTGTAGTGAACTTCAATTTCACATGTAGGGAATTGATGTGCTTATAGAAATCTTCCATCTTGTCTCTCTTCATAATCACAAACAAATCATCTACATATCTCTCTCATACTTTTGGTTTCTCAATGTATGAATCAAGGGCAAGAGATTCTTTTTCTTGCATAAAGATCTCAGAAACAACAGAAGAGGCAGGTTTTCCCATTGCTACTCCATCTGTTTGTGAGATAAACTTCCCATTGAATTTGAACCAAGTGGTAGTTAAGTCGAATTCTATCATTTCAATCAACTTATCCACAGGTATAGGAGTCTTGACACTGAGATTCAAAGGAATGCCAATAAAAGTCTAAGTGTATCAGTGTACAGGAAGCCCACTCACACTGACCAATACCTGAATGCGAACTCGCATCACTTAGACAGTATCAAAAACAGTGTCATATCCTCTCTCTTCAACAGAGCAAAATCTATCACGAGCAATCTTGATGATCTAAATAATGAGTACAAAAGGATCTCAAGTGTCCTAAAGGCCAATGAATATAAACAAGAAGACATACGCAAGGTCACAACAAAAATCTCAAAGCCCAGACAGTATACTGAGGCTGACAAAGAGAAGCCTAAATGGTATATGAACCTGCCATACATCAGAGGGACAAGTGAGAAAATCCGTCGATCTTTGTCTAAACAAAATATAAGGTGTACTTTTTATTCCCTTAATATACTTAAAAAGTCGCTTTCGAGGCCAAAGGACAAATTTGACCATCTTGAAAAATCAAACGTGGTATACAAAATACCATGTAGAGATTGTCCTAAATCATATATAGGACAATCGAAAAGAGAGACAGGAACTAGGCTCAAAGAACATAAATCGAATGTGACCCATGGTCGAACTGACAAAAGTGATCTTGCCAATCATTTTTGGACGGAAAAACACCAGATGGATTGGGATAACATTTCAGTGATTGATGAACATAAGAACTGGAAAAACAGACTTGTTAAAGAAAGCATTCACTCAGTTCTATCAACTCCTTGTATCAATCAAGTATCTTACTCAATCCCAGAAATCTGGTTGAATAACATCAAAAGTTGCACTGAACGCAATTTTGGCGCCACAAATTTTAGAAATTGAGCGCCAAAAAATTCCGAGCTTCCTCGCAGGTCCGGTTAATTTCACACCTTTTGATCCGACCTTTGCAACAAATAGGCAAGAAACCACATTTCTCATTGCCCAATGATGGGAGACGGATCTCTCCCGAAACGTTGCCCAACTAAATATCAAAGGCTTGTCATGATAAGTGGTGACTATCATGTCTAATACAGTAGACATATATAATTCGACAAGGTCAAAAGACTGTAATAAACAGATCTTTTAAGTAAAGCTGATCACATCATACTCAAAAAGGCCTGCATGTGAGATGAATGCAGTCTTCTTTTAGGAATTGGGATGCATGGCTAGTTGGTGAAATCCTGACTATTGATCTAAAGTGGTGAAATAGTTAGAACCTGAGAGTGCATCCAAAGCATGATCAATACGAGGCAAAGGACAACTGTCTTTGCGCGTTACAGCATTTAGCTTACGAAAGTCAAAACTGAAGCGTGTAGTTTCATCCTTCTTTTTCACTAAAACTACAGGGAATTTCCAAGGACTTGAAGAAACCGTTATGATTTCTTGTTCTAGCATGTTAGAAATGTGTTTATCTATCTCTTCGTGTGGTATTGAGAGACTCGATAGGGCAATTGTTTGACGGGCCTTGCCTGTCCCGTATTGATCCCGTGTTGGATGATTGAGGTGTGGCCTAGATCCAAACTAGATGTTGCAAAATTATCAGAATAGCTCTGAACAGAAGACTCTAAGTGAGAGTTTTCCTGAAGCGAGAGAACTGGGCTAGGGGTAGCTTGCATACTCGAGGATTGTTGCATCTTAAGGCGTGACTGTCTCTCTGCAAAGATGGTTTGACAGAAGCTACAGCAGAAGATGGCTCTAATGGCAAGATGACATCATCATTGTTAAGTTGAACGAAGTTTCTAACAACAGTATCCTTATGAGGAAGAACTAAACTATCCTATGGGTTGACTAGCTGAAGAGAGATCATGCCTTCCACAGATGGACAGGACAAACTCAAGGCGACATATAGCTGATGGTGATCAGGCAGTATTTGGTTGGGTTTGATCAGACCAAAAATATGCTGATATGAGAAATGATCAAGGCGAACAGGATTGCCTAACTTTTTGCATCAATAATGTGTGTCTGTGACGTCTTAATCTCAGATTTTAAGGGAAAAGTATTTCCCATTGAGAAAGGAATACAATTATTGCCAGAAAAGGTAAGAGAGCAGCCTTTAACATAGTGACAAAAGATACAGGAAATCTCGTCCAAGAACAACGTCATATGTCAATCCAGGTACAACACAAGCATCCCATTTACACTCCTTCCCTCCAATAAAGTAAAGAAAAAGAAACAAACCCAGTTACAGAAACTGTATTGCCATAATTCATTACAAAAATTGTGGAATAGTAATATAATGAGTCATCAGTAATATAATATTTCAAATACAATAGACAGTTCAAATGATGCAATACTCTGCGTGTACAACACACCACCTCCGCGTTTTCCATTACACTCCTCAACCTTTCATCATTCAGCAAAAGTACCTAAATTAACATTTTTATGCAAACCAAAAAATCTTTCACATCCAAATTAAAGTTCTTTCAAGAAAAATCAAAATACAAGAATTTTTCCCAATAAATTAAATGAAGATATTTCCATACATCAGAACAAATCAAACAGATCATTCTTTACTTGCAACTCAGAAATAAGTAACATGCAGTTTTATGGAACTTTTGGAACCAGATAAAAAAACTCTTAAAGATAATCTTACAGAAGAGGAAAGAATCGCCCTTCATATATTAACCAGCAGAGATGACATAATCTTTAAGCGGACCAACAAAGGAGGTAATTTCGTAATTATGGACAAACAACTTTACAGACACAATGTAATATTAAATGGACATCTAAATGCAGATAATAAGTATCGTTAAATGCAGATAATATTGTAATGAAAAAGCCTACCATGTTAGTCACAAAATATCAAAATATTTTAGCAAAAAAGGAACAGAAATTTATCATCAACCCAGAATGGAAAAGCAGTAACTTCTATGTACTCCAAAAATCCATGAATAATGTAAAATAATTGACGCAGTCTCTGAATAGCTTGGTGAGGTCATTCAAATGTCAGGACAATAGATAGGGAGACCAATAGTCGCAGGCCCAGTATGGCTGACAAAAAAGCTCAGCAAACATCCTGACAGCCTTTTTAACGTGATCGTTCCAACACTGTCAACATATGACAAGGATTTTCTTGGGAAATTTTATTCTAATGAAGTTGTAAGTCTTTACATCAGCATCCCACATGAACTTGGATTAGAAGCTATAAGTTATTGGGTAGATGCAAAACCAAACCTTATACCCTCTCGTTTTCCAAAATTATTTATCATAGATTCAGTAAAATTCGTACTTGAAAATAATAATTTTATGCTTGATGATGAAATGTATCAACAAGTGTCAGGAACAGCGATAGGCACGAAATTCGCACCATCATATGCCTGTCTGACAATGGGTTATCTTCAGCAGACAAAACTGTTCCCCAAAGTTGTAAAAAAATACTTCAGTGATCAGTCTTGTAATTACATAAAGAAAAATTCTCCATGTTATATGGATGATAGATTTATCATACCACCTACGACCATAAATGCTGAACTTAAAAAACATGCTCTTAATGAACTTGACCCTTCTATTAAGCTCACCATGGAGTAAGGTAAAACTGTTGGACCCAACGATGAATCTTTAAGTTTTCTAGACATTGAGATTATAATAAGAAATAGCAGAGAGATATGAAGTGTTATCAAGGCCAAAAATTGACATTGCCTTCTGAATAGACAATCATGCACTTATTTTGCTATCATGTACTTAACAATCATGCACTTTCTTATCCATTCATGTACTTTACAATCATGTACTTTGTAATCATGCACTTTACAATCATGCACTTTACAATCATGTACTTCTGAAATGAAATGAATGACTGAAATGAATTTTCCCTTCAGATAAAGTTTCATTTTGGGTCCCATGTCTCTAGCCCACCTAACACTTGTAGGGTGAAAAATTACAACTTACTTCCTACTCTGAGGAACAATTCATTTCAGTCCAAATTTCTTCATGGTCAATTCCCCAGACAAAGGAAGCTATTTTGGGTTACCAGAACAAAATATCATTTTGTTCTTATTTCCCAACAGATATGATTTCATCTTGGGGAAATAAAATCAAATCAAATTAACAAAAAAATTGAAATCTTTATCATCATCATGTTATTTACCTTCAGGAAATGTGATAAAACTGGATGCTGTGTGGTGAGCCCACTCTGGAGAATTTTCCAGTGTGGTCATTCTTTCCACATTGAGTGTAATCTTCCCACAGTCAGTGAGTGCCATCTTTGCAGACAACATCTTAGAAAACAAGGATTTAGCCTCAAAAGCAAATGCAGCTGTGACCACTTCCAGTGCACCTGATCCTGAGAAGATGAAGAAGATTATGATCCAAATGAGATGGAAGAAGATGATGATTCTGAGATGGCAGAATTTACAGAGGAATTTGACGAGCACGCCATCTTTTCATTGCTTCAACAGATTTCCTCCTGGACACGTTCATCCCCGCCAGAGTTGTGATGAAAGAGAATACAAATTACACAAAAATAATAAAATAAATTGACACCTTTGTTGTAAACGAGGCGAACATTCTGGATACAGCCCTCGGCGCTTGCTTGATGTCTTCCAACAGCACTGTCTTAGAATCTTTGTTATTCTGCATTTAAAAGCTGTATTGGAATGGCAAAGAAAGTTAACAGAAAGTACGTGTTGTGGTGTGGAATTTGTTTGGACTGATAATGTCTGACTTGGAGATGCAGATCGTTTCGTGAGTGAAAAGTTAGCCATGTTTATTTGCCCACTCTATTTTTCACGTGTTGTGCTTATTCGTAATTCTTAGCTCAAAGTCCAGGGAAAATAAGGCTGGGATTTCAGGTCATATCTCTGGTTCTAGGACGAAATTTAAAAATGCGAACGGTAGAAATGTAGAACAGCCTTTCTTCTTTTGAAAAATATGCGTTTAGGCCTGTTTTTACAAAATATCGCGTGCAACAAACCCGAGACAGCAGGGCATTTTCACGCAGCGCGCCGGCTCCACGGCCGCCATTCCTGGCGTGTTTTGTTAAAATCAAGCTCGTTGATTGGCTGATAGCAGAATTTGAAAATAGTCGCTGATTGGCTGAAAACATTATTCCCCCTTGCTGTCTGGATATGTAAAGCAGGCATAGAGGTGAAAGTAGGGAAAAGCAACATACAAGGGGCTACTGAGACCAAGATTAGGCAGGAAAACGAAGAGGACAATGCTAAAAACAATTTGATAAATTGGAGAAGTGACAACTTGAATCTCAGGCTGGAAATACATTATTGGATCATTGTTGATGTTCCACAGCACAATTTTGAGAAAATGAAAAAAAAGGTGATCTAAGTCATTCTGACTTCCAGGCTTCAAATTGAGAACTGTCAACAAATACAAGCCTGAAACCAAGACAATATAGCAAATTTCTACACAGCCACGATCCGTCAAGCCTTTAAAGACCACAAGTCATATTATCCCTTAGTAAAAAATCAGGGTTTGCAATTGATTTGCAGCAGATTTGTCACAAACTTTGCAGTGAGTGTGTTTGCAGTATGAAAAAATTTTCAAAGACAATAACAATACAAATTTGCAAATAGTTTGGAAGTCATTTGAAATTTGCACCATTTTGCAAGCTCCTAGAGTTTGTCAGTGATATGCATAGAACAAAAGGGTTTGCATTGTGCAAACCAATAGCAAATCATGAACAATGAAATATTTGAATAGAGTTTGCAGCATGCATATTCTCTGCAAACCCCTTTTTACACTTTGCATACACTCTGCAAACCCTTGCAAGCTGAATACAAATAACAGAAATAATTTTGCAAATTGCTTGCAAACACTGTGCATGCTCCCAGAACAAAAGAAAAAATACAAACAAAAGATTTCTTTGAAGCAATTGATAAGAAAAAAAAGTACAAAACAAAATGACCATTTCTTAAGTTAATATCTTGAAAATGCTGCAGAATATTTAAAAAGTTTTTTATGGTTTTAACAATCATCCTGTGTTTCCTTTCCAAATGCACGACGATAACCACCACATTTAACATTTATCTTTTTGTTGATTTCTTGGTCTGTGCACCCAGACTTCCCACTAGGAAACTTTCTCATCAGGAATACTGAAAAAGGCAAAATATGTTTATTATTTAAACTAACTGCATGATACAATACTGTTTGGGTTACATTTAAGCATGGAACCAATACTTAAATATTTTGCACAAGGATAAATTTGTAATCTGCATAAATTTTATTTACCCTTTATTGCTGAGAGTATTCTCTGATCCAAAGGAGGTTTACTTGATTTTCCTTTCCCTGTTGCACATGAGGCAGCCATTATCTCTGGTGTGAAAAAAACTTCAAGCAAAACATGGAGGCATTTTGAAAAATTTGAATAATCCTTGGATGCTTGCTTCACCATAAAAAGTCTTCTCTTGGAAATTAGGATGGCCATTCCTTCAACAAGCTCAATTTGTTCCTAAAAAGAATTTTATTACTTATATTTTGCTTTGTCGACTATCACAGCTATGTTTTTAAACTTTGAAACTTCCTATAGTTTTCAAAGTACTGTTAAATCCTATTGGCTTTCATTTAGAAAATGCACATAAATGAAGGATTTGAGTACTCTTAAATCTTATTGGTTTTCATTTAGAAAATTCACACAGATAAAGATTTGAACAGTGAATATCTGATCGAATTAAAGTTTTCACGTTATAAGCAATAAGTAATGACATGTTATATAAGCAATGACAAGATAACTGCAAAATATACTGAAAAGTGGAACATGCACAACGTGGTATTAAATCAAATATATACATACCTCAGTTGCTTTACTTGGCTGGAACATTGAAAATGGGCTGCTAGTTATTGGCAGTTAAAAAAATAACACAAGTATATAAATAAAGGTTTTGAAAGAAGATGACATAAAAGATGCTGTCAACCAGTTAGAATTTTAGGTTTTGAAGGTTACAAAAACAGTTTGTAAATTTATAGGAGAATTGGCTGTTATAAGGTACTAAAAATTCACAAATTTTCGTCAAATTTTTCACTGTGAATTTCCTATAATTTTTTTAAACTCATCTGTACGTCCCAAATTAGCATTTAATTTATCATGAAGCATGAAAATTTCGAGTTTCAGAAATGAGGACCTTATTAGAAGAGGTATATATTGTATTTCATTTTTTATTGTTTAAAGATTTACTTTTCCTTAAGACACTCAATATTTATGGACTTCAACATGTCAAACTTCATGTTTCCTGATATCCAAAACTTGTCAAAACACAATCTCATTTATTACAATGAACACCCCACTCAAGCACGGGACTGATTCTTCTGTAAAACATAGCAGAGTGAATTAAATCACTTAATATTGATAATGTTTAGCCTTCCCAAAATCTATAAAATCAGATAGCAGGTCAATAAAAATGGGCAACTGACTGTGAAAAGCTTACCACTGTCCCAGCATTCACACTATTAATGGTTGTTTCTGACGAATTGCTCACAAATGAATCATCTTCATTTCCTAAAATCATCTGCACTGCTTGGATTCGCTCATGTTGAATACCAACACGTTTTTCTGCAAAAGAAAGAAAAATTTGTAAGATGATTTTATGAAGCCTTGAAAAATGGACAAATGGAGAGATATGCCATTGGGGCCAGGCGAAAGTGGAAACGAGGAAATTTTCCCTAATCTCCCTTAAACTGATTTTTTTAAATATTATTTATGATCAAATTTTATCTTACAACAGACATTTTACACTTTAAAGCTTACAGCTTCTTTTTCATATGTATTCATTTCATAGCTTGGATGAAAATTAAATTAAAGAAATCTTGTATTCCGCAGTTTATTGGTTTTCGCTTTCTTACCTGGCCACATTGCCAGCCCCTATTAACCATTTTAGCCCACATAATCAAAGTTCTAATGTTAATGGTATAAAACTAGGATGATTTGCATTGTCTAAACAAAGTTGGCAAGTATAATAAATAGCCACACCACATTAGCAAATTCATAAGGCTGAAGTTTTCCTTGTAATTTTTACAACGATTTTGTGATGTATATAGTGTACGTATAATAAATGATAGACAAATTTTTATCATACCCAAGGCTTCTACTTTCAGTTTCAGGCTTTCTATTTCTTCTTCATAACTTTTACATTGAAGGCAATCAAGTGGGGCATCATGGTGTGCTTCAAGTTCTTGTCGAAACCCCCTTTCTCCAACAGAACTCAAAATGTCAAATGTTCTAGTGAAGGTTTCACCAAAGGAAGGATGGTGCTGCTGTGCCTCTATGCATAGACTTCTTGATGTCGAGTTTGGTGTAAGGCTTGAAATAACAGGAGTATCTTGAGATGATTCATCCTCAAGCTGTGGTATTCGTTTATCTGCGATCGAAGATTGTTGATTCGGAGATGGTTCCTTCTCCTTTTACCTCTTTTCGCACAAACCTCCATCCTGCAAAACCAAGAGCACAAGTGAACTTGCAAATGAAATGCAAATCCAACCTCGTACCCAGGGCAAATAGAACCTCTCCGTAAACACTGCCCTGTCCACATTTGACCCTGGAACCGGTTTCGCTGTTTTGCATTCTGATCGGCTAAGACCGAACAATAGAAATTTTGTTGTCCGCATAAATTAGAAAGTCGCCGATGGCGTTCGACCTGATGAAAGAAATTTCAAAACAAACCCGGGGCTTTTCCACTCCTAAATGACAAAGAAAGCAGCTAAAATGTTATTGCTTTGAACTAGGATATAAAGAATAGACAGACAAGGAATGATGAAGGCAAATTATAGCTGCAGTTTAACATCTCCACGGCAAAAATACAGAAGGTTTGAAGCAAACAACCGCGGTAAAATTTTGAGCAGCAAAAGACAAAGGAAAAATAATTTTCAAGAAAGCCGAAATGAACTGAAATAGTTTAAAATTTGCACTTTAGAAAAAAAGTTTGTTTAAATTTGAGCGGCAATAACTTTTTGTCGCTTTTTGTAACATTTATTTTGTTGCACAAAACTTCAAAAGTGGAGAATTCTCATTCACGCTCACGCATCGCAAAGCAAACTTCTCTGCAGCAAATATTTATGATTCAACTTGAATCTTCAAGAAGAAAAAGTTACCGGCTTTAAATAAATTGCTCTGCCCTGAAATGCATAGGAAGGCACTGCAGTAATGTATCCAGCAATAATGAGCGAAAATCTTCATTCTTCACGTAATACAAGTTCATGGCTTTTGTAAAAACTCGGTAGAAGCTCTCAATAAAACTTTCAGTATAAACCCGAGTATAAACAAACTTGATAACTTCTAACAACAGCAAGAGCTTGCTAACATGAATTTCTAAGATATTTCTTCAACATTCTGTCTTCTGATTCCTCTAAAGCATTTATTTTTTCATTTTGTTGAAATGAATCGTTGAAAGCAAGTGCAACCGAACGAAAACATTTTGCTGCGTCTCAAACTCATTGACGAGTTGAAGAGCTGTGGCCTCTGCTGCAATCATTTACATAATTTATGCTAATTATTCCAAGCCAAAAACTGCCAAATTTTGGAAGCCGGTCCCAAGGGTATCTGTTGAGGTTTGAGATAACAACAACAACAACAGATATCCTTGGGAACGAAGTTGATGCAAATCAGACAAAATCAGTTTGAAACAATGGAAGCGAGGCTGACATACAAATGAGGCAATTATATATTTTAATAAATGTTACATTACAAACAAGGAGCGTACAAAAATAAAAATTGCTAATTCAAACCATTCGGCAAATATTGAAACACTCACCACAGTCTCCAGGACTTTCTTCAGGAGATCGCCATTAAATTGTTTTTCAGCAATTGCTTTTGTCATTTTCTGGGAACTGGGCTTTTTGCTTGTGGGTTCTTGCTTTATAGTAGGGCAAATGTTCTCTTTGTCTTGCTGTTTTGATTTTCTACTGCCTCCTGATGCTGATTTTGTTTTTGCAAATAATATGGCTTTTGTCTCTGAAATGAGGTCTTCATGGTCACTGTCGCTATTGCTGTCAATGCAATCCTCCACCGAAGGAGGGAAATTTTTGCATCTAGCATTAACTGCTTGCTCTGCCTCTTTCGACTCTACCAATTTCTTTGAGGCCATTCTTGCTCTCTTCGCTTTGGGCAACGTAAATGTTTCCGGTTCCACTGAATTCCCGTTATTTCCTGCTGTCTCTGATTCGATATACTCTTTCATAAATGTCTTCAACAAAGATGAGTTTCCTAGAATAAGAATAAGAAAAGTAAATTTGGGTTTTGAAAACTGTGGTCCTCAGCGAGGACGGGTCGGGAAACAAGGCAAAATAGGCCTTTTTTGGCGCCATCCAGAAACGGCCAGGCACAGAAAATCAGGCAGTAAAATATTGCAGTGGGTATCAATAAACAAGGTACCAACAAATTTAATTTACTTTTACCATAAAGAGTTAAAATGCTTGAAAAACCAACTCAAAAGTCTTGACAATTGGAATTAGCGCTTAAGCATTAAAGACGGTTCAACGAAAAAAGTAACAAAAACTCACCAACGGTATTGACCTTCAGAATTTTGCAGTCATAGAATTTTGGAATCTTAATTTTTTTCCCTCCTTGTGACTTGTATTCAATCCATTTCGCAACATAAATGCCATCCTGATTGAGTTGGAGCGATGTTGTGGGCAGTGAGTTACATGATTGTGGTGGGTTCTTTAAATCAAATGTGAAGCCACTTTCTTTGAAAATTTTCTTCTCAAAAATGTCACTGAGGGAAACGATACTAACTTCAAGTGGAGAATTGTCAACATTCCATCTCACTACAGCCTTTGAAGCCCTCTTTTTCTCTGCTCCTTGTACATTTACTGTAACTTCTAGAGCCATTCGATGACTTTTGCAGATTACTAGATCTATTAGGTTCGTCGTTAGGTTACGTTCGTCGTTAGATTGCAACTAAAATTCAACTTTGAACCGTCATTCGTATTCGTGAAAAGAAGCGTGTTTTGAGTCAATATGTGTCTCATGGGCCTTATTCAAAGATTCAAGCTTTTCAAATGTTATTCAGTTTTAGTTCAATGATATGCACTCCCAAGGGCCTGCTATAAAAAGACGTGGAAACTGCGTGATCTTTTCGCTATACCCAAGCCGCATCGTTTTGTTTTTGCCATTGTCCTATCTTTATATTGTTCTAAGTCATCACTGTAGTAACCAAAATCTGACCATGCGTGTTTATTTTTATTTATAGCAACGAATATAATTATTTGCGTCTTTTACAGAATTTGCTCTAATGTGATTGGCTCATTTGTCGCTTTCTTTATGTTAGCTGTTAAGATGAAGCGTTTTTGATGAAATTAGACAACTATATTTATTATAAATTTCCAAATCGAAAGAATAAATGAGAAAAGTTGTAGCTATATTATCGATTAAGTTATTCTATAACCTTCTACGGAATGACAGGTCCAAAGCGAGCAAAATATGGTGAAAAGTTTAGGAGTGATTTCGCATTAGAGGACGTGTCATGGTGGACAAAAAATAGGTGGAAAAATTCGCTTAGTAATTCTGGTACTCAAAGAGAGTCAGTCGAAGTAATGGTAGCACCAGAAAAAGTAACAAAAGAGGACCTTCACGGTGATTTTATAGCGCTTAAAAATTTTGAGAATGACCCACTGGTGAAATCATACAACGACAGTACGAATGTTGGAAAAGAAGAAGATGGGGAAGATGCTACCAGCAGACATATTTGGGATAATACGCCTCTACTTGCCAATGAAAATACTGAAGGAATAGATAACATCTCAATGACCTATACTACTGAATACGAGGATGGCGTGGAAACCCCAGCTTTAGAAGAAAGCTTGACAGGTAAAGGAGATTCATTTTCAGCAAAATAGGCTATTTGATTCGCGGCTCTACCCCCCGAGAGCCCCCATTAAATGGGGGTAGAGTCTACATTGTTAAACTTGCTCTTCGGCTGGAGTCTACATTATACAGATTTTCTTTATTTTTATAAAGACAAACTTATCTTTATTTTTATAAAGACAAACTTGTCTTTATTTTCTTAAAGACAAACTTCTAAAATTTAACCTCTTCCGCGTACGGGGCGGGCAGAAAATGCACCCGATTAAACTTGAAAAAAAGACTTAAAAAGCGTTAGCTAGTAGGTGCTAAAAGCTCTCGTCTTTGCTGTTTAAGCGTATTGGATTTTTCATTTTATATTAATTGTTGTCAAATATTTTTACCACTGTACCTCTTAGTTGACCTGTTACAACTTGAAGATGTGGAGTTCACGGAATTGGTTTTTTTTTTACCCAGAAATGCTAACAGAAAGCGACTTCGTCCCGAAAGAAGTATTAGATGAAACTGACGAAACAATATACGAAAATTCTTGGGAGTGGTTAATGATGGAAAATGTTGATGAGGAGGAGATCTTTGGCGAAACGCTCGATGATATACTTGATGAAGACTATCCCAGAAATGAAGATTCAGAGGACTACCCTAGAGATGAAGATTCAAGACCTAGTAAGTTTGGCTATACTCTTCTCTGTAAATTACTGGCCAATAAGCAGCTAGGTAACTGAAGAGCTTTTTAGGAAGAATCTTTAAGCAATCAAACAACAAAAGAACATTTTTCTTATTATAAAAAAAAAAACTTCAAAGGATTAGCTATATATTAGATTAGCTATACAAGTTATTCGTTCTAGAACAAAGAAGGGCACTAGTTAAAGTGAGGGTGCTTGTTTGAGCAGATACACTCGGCTAAATATAGGACAAAGTTATTCTCATGTTTTCGTCCTTCTAAGCTCTCGGTCTAAGCTACTATACTACCTAACGTTTGTGAATTCATTGAATGAATTGGAATAAGTTCTGGAGTCAACTTACAACTTTTCAAAAATATTAAGTATTAGTCCATTTCCTCGTTTTTGCTAATATTTTGATGGGGCTTTTCAGATCAAATTACTTTCCATTACAGGCGGCACTGATGATTGTAATGAGTACCATGATAATGAAAATGTCAGATTTGGACATCCTTTCTATGATGGTTCATCTATTAGCCTGATTACAAGTGTTCTACTGATTTTGGTATATGCCATCAGTTTTAAAATTTCTGGTTCTGCATTGGGACATGTAATAATGTTGCTCCGACTACATTGCCCATCCAAAAATCAATGCGTAAAGTCACTTTATCATTTCAAGAAGATACTGAAAGATCTCAAACCGGATATGAAATACCATTACTATTGCAGTTATTGTTTATCTGCATGCACCAACGAAGATATAGTCTGTAACAACAATATTTGTCAGTTTGGACAGATAAACATGAGAATGAAGACCGCATTTTTCTTGGAGCTGCCTATTGTCAATCAACTGAAATCAATTTTAACAAGGGAGCGTACAAGAGAAGATCTCAATCACAGATTTGAGCGTAAATCTAAGACAGGAGTTTACCAAGATATATATGATGGTGAGATTTACAAAAATAACTTTCGTGACTACGGTTTTCTAAGTAACCCGAAGAACATTTCATTTATGTGGAACACCAACGGTGTACCGGTATTCAAAAGCTCCAAATTCAGCATCTGGCCATTTTATCTTACAATAAATGAGTTGCCTCCAAAAAAACGTCTTCAACGAGAAAACATGATACTCAGCGGAATTTGGTTTGGAGATAGCAAGCCAAACATGTCATATTTTTTAATGCCTCAAATCGTTGCATTCAAATCCCTACAAACAACCGGAGTAACAGTGCAAACCATGTCAGGTGGAAGTATCACATATCGTGCAATGCTGCTGTGTGGAACTTGTGACATGCCAGCAAAAGCAATGGTACTAAACATGAACCAGTTTAACGGTGCCTATGGATGCCCTTTGTGTACTCAGAAAGGAGAAACTGTGAAGACAAGCGCACGAGGTCACGTACATGCATTCCCATTTAAGGTAAACGGAGATCCAACAGGCCCTTTGCGAACAAGTAATCAATCAAAAGAACTGGCAAAACAGGCAATAGAAACGGGAAATACTGAGATGGGTGTGAAAGGCCCTTCAGCTCTGATGATAGCAAAAGATCTGGAGTTCGTCAAAAGTACTGCCGTGGATTATATGCATGGGGTACTGTTAGGGGTAACCAAACTCCTGGCAAACATTTGGTTTTCAAAGGATAAGAAAAGCGGTGGCCTTGGTCTCAGGTCTGAAGTAGATGAAGTGGACAACTTTTTGTCAAAATTGAAGCCACCAAACTTGATTTCAAGAACCCCACGAAGCATAAAGGAACATTTGAACTACTGGAAGGCATCTGAATTCCGTTCTTGGCTCCTATTTTATTCGTTGCCTGCTCTATATGGAATACTCCCTCAAACGTACTTTGAGCATTATGCTCGGTTGTCAACAGCAATTTATGTCCTGCTTGGCGAACATATCGGTGAGTGTGATATTGAAAGATCGTTTAAATTTTTGTTAATATATTGCAGTCAGTTTGAAGAACTTTACGGACAGCGTTTTATGACTATAAATGTTCATCAGTTGCTTCATTTGCCTCTAATTGTAAAAAGACTAGGTCCACTTTGGGTCACCAGTTGTTTTCACTATGAAGACAAAAATGGGTTTGTCTTGCGGATGGTACACGGGACGCAAAACATACCTTTTCCGATATGCAGTGCTGTTTCAGCGATGCAGGCAATGCCTGACCTTGCCCGAAATGCACTTTCACGTGAAAATGGCACACAAGAATTCTACGACAGATGCATAACAGCCAGAACATATTCAAAGCACTTTTTCGAAATTTCAAGAGAATTTCGCGGGGTCGAAATACGAAAAGAGTATTGTGACATGCCTGAGACAGTATACAATGCTTTATTGAATGTAATTGACCCAGACTGCCAGCAAAAATTTTATCGATTCTCAAAGCTATGGTTTCGGTCGCATACAATTGTGTCCTTATGCCGAAGTAAAGAAAGAAAGAGAGACAGCTCAGTAATTCAGCTGCATGATAATGGTGATAGGTTCATAAATCCCACTTTTTTCAAAGTTTACACTTTTGTTGAAGTTGTGACACTATATGATGGATGCAATCAAACAACAGAAAGCATGACAACATCCAGAAAATACTTCGCAGTTGGGATGTTCTTACAAACCATTGAGAGATTGAAATTTGAAAAGTTAGGGGCGGTACTGCCAGGAGAATGCATCGACCATTTGAATCGTTGCACACTAGGCAAAGAACTTATGGCTGTAGACATCAAGAAAATAAAAGATGCATGTGTTTACATCAATGTTGCTGAATCAAAGGAACACTTTGTGATTCCATTTCCAAACTGCATAGAAACAGATTAGATAAAATAGACTAAACAGTTACTTTTTTACTAGATGTATAGTATTTAATAGTGGCATGTGTGAAGTACCCAGTTGTGATGTAACCAAGATTAAAGTTTAGAAAAGTAAAATATTTTGATATATATAAAAGCAATGAAGAAAATAGATCATTTCAACTAAGGGCCTCGTTTTTAAAAAAATTGATAATTGGGTCATAGAGAAATTTCAACTTCAGATTTGAATTCAGCACCTTCTTTTTAGTGTCGAGGCAAAATTTCATGCTTCTAGTATTTAAGATATTGATTTTATAGGCGTTTAAAAAGTTTGAAATTATTTAAAGGATTTGACCGTGAAAAATCGCTGGGGGTGAAATTTTCAATCAATCATTTCAACACACTGAGTTGCTAACTGACCAGTTGCTTATTTAAAAAAGTTATCACTTTTGCCAAGAAAAAACTTTTCCACTAGCTTGATTATAGTGGTTTTATTGTCAACCATCTGAATTTGCAGGAAACATATTGAAAACAACTCTCCAGCAAGCAATCAAGTAACAAGTTTGCATAATGCTATCTTTATGCATACGCTTTACAAAGTTTGCTTTTAGCTTGCAACAGTTTGCTTGTGCTTTGCAAACTTGCACAAACTCTTCGCAAACTTCCAAACGCAGATAAAACAATACAGCAAACTATCTGCAAAGTTTGTGCAAATTCCACTTTTTCTTAAGGGATGCCAAAGAGTTTGCTAGAGATTGAGCACAACAAGATATGTCATCCTACATTTATGTTTCAAATGGATCGCAAGTCCCAAATTATGAGGTAATACTTACGACATATGTTCTTAAAATCAAAGTCAGCATACATATTCACTTTTAATCAATTCAGATAGCTTGAGTTCAAGGTTCGAGGTTAGCTTCAATTTCAAGACTTCTTATTCATCATTGTTGACTACTATTTTGCATAGCTCAATATTGCTAATCATTGCTCACTATTTATCAGAGGAAAATTTGATCTCAGCTGATTGCTGTTGTAAAGTTGTAGCTGTTGCACACACTGAAAACCTCTTCAATTTATTCTATGTACAACCAACTCAGAAATTGGATTCAAGCCAGTCAGAATTACTATAACTGAAAAATGCAAAAAAGAATTCACAGAAGCATTCATAAAAGCTCTTGATCTATGAAAATACACCCACTTCGAGTACGATCTTATGGACAAGAGGACAACAGTCAATGATGGACAGTCGTCAATATCAACAGCCTCTTTCTCACAGGAATTGCAAACAAAGCCCAGCAATAAAATCTGCACTGCAATAGATGTTGTGAAGCAAGCAATGCAACAATTAGATGAATGTCTCCATCAAGGATATATTTACAAAAAAGTACCCAGTGGTAAGTTAATTGCTCACAATTCTTCATACATTCCTCTTGAATTTCAGCATTCATTGATTTGCAATACCCAGCTGTTTAACATCCTAACTACTGTGGCCAGTGTCCTCTCACTCATGCTGTCTAAAATTATTGGTCAGATCAAAATTGACTATGGTTTGGTTGAGGTGAAGCCTTGTGGTGTCTGCATCAGCTTCTGAAAGAAGTCCTTTCATCTGAACATAATAGCAGATGACGAGATTGATGTCATCTCTCTGAGAGCCTATGTGAGCTACACATATAAAGAAGATGTTGTGCCATATCCCAGCCTATTTGTGAACAGTTTGCACAACAGCATGCCAGAAGAAGGCCAAATAATTCTCTGTTTACAAAAATTGTATCAGCTTGCGCTATCTAATTAAATATTTGCATCCTATATGATTCTTAGCCCACAGGCTTGAGGAGTATAGTATGGAGTCATATCGATGTCAAAATTCAAAACTCGAATCCAGAATGAAGTAAGGCAGTTTGATAATCCAAAACTCGATTCCGGAATGCCAAATTGGACTCACAATGTCAGAATGAACATGAACAAAGCAAATTGTTAATTCAAAGAACTGATTTTATTAGGCCTGATACCGAAGGCAATTTGACAAGCCAGTATCGTAAATCCCCGAGCGATCAAGACAATCAGGAAAGGCAGAAAGAAAGAGCGACAAGTCAGAATGATAATGCATTGCGCGCTGTGTGCCTTTATATTTTGGGTGGGAAATTCAACACATCTCTTTCCCAAATCATGGCGGCAGCATTTTTCAGTAGTTGGGAGTCTAATGGCGAGCTGTTGCAACGTTTTAGCGAGAGTATAAGACATACCCTCGTAGAGTGTTTAAGAAACTTTGAGGAAGGGAAGAGTTTAGACTACGTTTCCTATCGTTTAGAGCATACCTTGTCTACTGTGATGCAAATGGAGTTTTTGACTGATGAGCCTAAAGAATTTATTACTACTTTACGGCAGTTATTACTGGAAGTTCATGAAATTCTAGAGAATCTTCTTTGTACACATGAAAAAGCTGAAAGGCTACTCTTTGTATCTCGGAAGCCTGGTCGACCATCTTTTGAGATTGGATGTGACATTTTAGAGTTTTATGTTGAAAATGGCTTCAACACACAGCGCATCTCAGATATGCTTGGCGTTAGCAAAAGCACAATTTTTCGGCGACTAAGAGTGTATGCTTCATCCACAAAATCCACATTTTGTGACAAAATCTGAAAAAGGCTTGTTTTACAGATGAAGAACTGGATAAAGAAGTTGATTTGGCCATAAAAGATTTCCCATATTTTTGCATAAGGCGTATGAAAGGATTGCTACGGTCAAAGAACATCAGTGTTGGCACTGTGGCAACCATAAACTGGTAAATTTTGGATTCCTCATACATGGTGGCATTGACGGCTATTCACGCAGAATTATGTATCTGCATTGTAGTTGCTATAATGAGGCAGCCACAGTTTTAACCCTTTTTTTAGTAGCTGTTGAGAAATATGGCTTGCCTTTGCGGGTGCGAGCTGACCAGGGAGCTGAAAATTACGACATTGCATGGTGGATGCTGAATCACCCATTGCGAGGCCCAGATCGTGGCAGCTTTATCGCGGGAAAAAGCTGCCACAACCAGAGAATCGAGCATTTTTGGGTTGATGTATTTCATGGGTGTACATCAGTGTACTATGAAGCATTCTACTATCTTTTGGATAGTGGACTTCTTGACATGAATGATTCACTCCATGTTTATGCTTTGTCATCCATATTTCTTCCAGAAACCTTAAGTTGTTTACTGATGGTTGGAATGAGCATCCCTTGCAAACAGAGGGTAATAACTGAACTTAAAGCTGTTGAAGTGAAGAAATGGATGCCATTTCCAGATTGCATGCTGAGCTTGTGGGTTTGGAATACATTAGGCGGTGTTGGTAAATCTCCCCTCTGGGCACCTAAAATGACATCAACTGCAGCATAAATATAAGATGACTGTGAAGCAGCTTGTGGAAGCTCCTTGATCTCTTTATCAGGAAAAATTGTTTGTAATGTGTGCAAAATTGAATTTGAATCGGAGACTTCATCATCACTTTCCTTGACCTCAGATGGAAGAGCACAGTCATCAATAGCAGCATACATTTTGGGGCAATTTGCAGTGTGATCATTGAATTTATTTAATTCCACTTCTGAATTACAACTCAGACACTGGGCTTTTGCAGCATTTTTCTGATTTTCATTTTTTTGTTGAAGATCTGGCAAAACACCCTCCATTGACAAACACGTCTGTATGGGTCTTATATAAATGATGGAGGATTTGCATACCTCCTTCAATAAAGAGACAGGATATCTGTCAACTCCCGTTGGAATGACTGATAACTCTCGTACCCCAGATCCACCTGAGAGACATCTGAGCAGGTTGAATGCACCACTCTGTGATGCAAGCTTTGGGTAGTATTTTTCCATAGTTGCCCTTACATGTGAATGATCACCTCTCTTGTCTTCAAATACAACCTTACACCTACCTAATCCAGCCTTCTTCATTAAATCAAGCTGTGATCTCTCTGGTGTGTAACGGTAGATGTTTTACTCAAGAGAAAAAACTCATGAGTCCAAGTAGTCGGAGAAACAAAGCAGGGTGCAGCAAATCTTGTTGTACTTGCGGTTCTCCTTCTTCTTCCTGTTGGGTTTGGAATTACTCTGGCTGCTGGGAAACATCTGTAAAAATTTGTGTTTGCACTTTCAGATCTGAATGGCGCATAGGAAGGTATGATTGGCCTTCATTGTTCCTGTTGTGTAGTTTGGGGTCTAGAAGTATTCGATGATGACATGGGCCTACTAGGTGGAAGACCCGGTTGCAGTAGGCCAAGGCCTGTTGCCTGACTTTGTTCACTACTAGTACTGCCACTTCCCCAGATCGAGCCTGAATTTACAATTTGTATTGCATTCCTCAACAACGTTGCTATCTTCTCATGATCCATTCCATTCTGTTGGGAAGCAGCCTGCTCTTCCCTCTGACTATTGTCGTCCATCTCCTTCTCCATCGCAAATGACATTGCATGGTCTACTCTGACTTGAAGATGACGTGTTGAATTTACTGCCAAAAATATAAAGGCATGCAGCGCGCAATGCATTATCATTCTGACTTGTCGTTCTTTCTTTCTGCCTTCCCTGATTGTCTTAATCGCTCTCAGGCCTGATGAAATCAGTTCTTTGAATTGACAATTTGCTTTGTTCTTGTTCATTCTGACATTGTGAGTCCAATTTAGCATTCCGGAATCGAGTTTTGGATTATCAAACTGCCTTACTTCATTCTGGATTTGGGTTTTGAATTTTGACATTGATATGACTCCATAGTATAGGGCGGTGCATTGTCTTATCAAAAGTTTGCACTCCCGAGAGAGTGAAAAAGAATCCTCCGATGAAATTCACAAGAAACAAAGTGACAAAGTGGGACAAGGTTGGCGAAAAAGTAATTTTCTAGTTTTCAAATTAAAAATATTACATAAGTGGACATTTGGAAAATACAATAATTGGTTATCTTAGGGCACTTGTTGGGGAGATGAGCTCGTAACTTGTCGTAACATTATTGTTTAGAACAATAGGTTAATTGCTTGTCTTCACCAATCAGAATGCAGAAGTCATATTTGCGCATCGCGCATGTGAGCAAACTTTCGCAGAAAGATTGTGCTCTTCCATCGAAGCAGCTTCGTTCGACGAATCTTCCTCGGCATAGTGTGAGAGTAGGCCTCAGACGTTCTTTTTAGGCTAATGGTTACCGTATTTAGTGTAGTGTTTAGATGGTTCATTTTCATTGGTGTTTGTTTTCAGTGGTCATTGATAGATAGAGAGCATTCGACTTTGGCAGAGGGGAAACAGCACACAGCTAAAAATGATCGAGTGTTTCGACGCCTCTTAGCTTAGGCTTTGTTTTTGGTTTTCTGGGCCTACCTCTCGCAGCATGGCGAGCGTCCGGGTGCAGGATTACTTTCAGTTTTATGCAGCAAGAACAAGACCTGGCATGCACTGGAGTACTCTAATTGTATTTATCTAAACGACCAAGGTCATTATCATTGCAAGTTATGTTGTCTCTCCTTCAATGGCCTAAGGACCCAGAGAATGTTAAAACATCTTGAACTAAACACACGGAAATTATTAGACAACAAGACAATGAAGAAAATTGTGTTGATATTTAGAGCTCTCACAGTGAAAATCCTAGTTGTAATGTCACGTGTTCAAATGCTAATACTGAAAGTAATCCTGCCTCAGAGATTCTCTCTCTCTCTCTCCCTATGAGCCCCTCAAGAGGCACTGTCCTCAAAAAAGTGAAAGTGTCAACTCCTTTGTCAGCCAAACCTGGAAATGTCATTCTTTCTTCACCAGGTATATCCCCTCTGTTTCACAAAAGTTCTTCTAGCCAGGAAACAGAAACCTCAGAAAATCTTCCTATCCAATCAGTCATATCAAACATTGGACAAACAGTCATATCAAACATATAGCGAAAGTGAAATTGCAAATAACTGTATTGTGTCAGGATGTCAGTCCAGTTTTAAATTGAAACCTTTAGCAAGAAGAAAGCTGAGAGGAACTGGGCATAATTACTGGGACATCTTCAAGAAAACTCACTCCTAAGAACACAAACATCATTTGCCAGATAGTAGGAAAGTGGATGAATTTGGAAAATTCTTTTTTTGTTGAGTAATATTCTTCTTCATGGGTCTCTACCAAGATTGCTTCAGTGTTGATGTGTTTTGCAATCACTTGTATTAAAGGTGAAGGTGTAATAGTGGTTTAGCACCAGTGACTAGGGTCTCAGTAAAGATAACTTATCAAGACCTTGATCCTTGCTGTGAGACTACCATAGCTGGAAGTCAAACCCCAACCTCATTGACCTTTTCAACACCAGAAGTCAGCTGTATTCAACCATGAATCCACCTTGAAATATTTGCTAAATTATTTTACCCATAAAATTATTAGCTCACCACTGTGGAAAACGCCAAATGGCAGATACATAATGTAATACATGGGTACCATTCTCGAACTACATATATGTCATAATGATACCATACAGAAGCCAAAAATCAGAATATTAGAATCCAAAAAATTTCCTTTAATTTGCAGGACTTTAATATTTATTAAATCAGATGTGTTATTAGATGCAGGACACTTTATTCATGTTGATACTCGAAGACATTTTTTATTATGCACAAAATGCAACTTATCTCTGAATAATATTCCTTCCTCTCACAGATAAGGATTTTACTTTTCTTTTACAAAATGTTATAGTAATATGTTCAACAATACTGCCTTCATTCAGTTGATACTGCTGTAAAAAACATGTTCCTCAAGCACATTACATTTATCATTTTTTGAGTTTTTGTAGATTGTTCTTCAATATCATGTCAGGTTCTCTCAGTGGTTGAAATCATAACAGAAATGAATCAATTTAAGATTTTCTTCATCCTTTACCTGTTAATAAAATTTAGGAAGCAGCTGTTCTCTCTTCTCTTTTTTTCGCTTTACCAACAACGGTCAAGCAAATGATTTATTGCATATTTAGTCGTAAAACGTAGAAACGAAGAATTTGCAATATATTCTTATCTAAAACTTCGTCAATTTTTTCAATCTCCATTCAATGCAGTTCTGCGAATCTCTCGATACTTGATACTACATCACCCAGCTTTCCCGCTTCCACGTCCGCCATCATCAATAATCTGCTGCTTCAGCTTCGTTATGTACAAAATACTTATACGCATGCGTAAATATGTCATGGACGGGGGACTCGTAAATTTCTGAAGACTTACTTACTCTCATCTCCCCAACAAGCACCATATCTAGATAATATAAAAGCAAGTTAAAAAAATAAACACCCACTATCATCGATGTCAACGAGTTTAGACCTTAGCCTCTGCTACTTCCCCTGCGACTTTGTACAGACCAAAGCAATTAGTTATGATGGGCCAAGATAAATATATTGCTATAAAGTAATAGGCGATTTGGACAAATCTAGAATGCAACAAACCAGCAAACAGTTAATGGATTACTTCAATAGCTCAGCAATTAGACATTTTGAAATGATATACAGAATAATACATGAGATGATGTAACAGGAAGGAATTTATTATCATTAAGAGAACTTAATAAAAACTAGCACATGCTCTAGTGAGAGGAAAGGGGGTACATTGCCTATGCCGGGGAAGGAAATTTGAAAACTTCATTACCTCATGATTTTATGCCTATCTAAATGATTTCTTGGCCAGATATGTCCAGTCTCAAAACTAGTGGATGGAAATGCCACCATTAAGAGTCGTACATGAAAAGACTACGGCCTGTTTTGTATCCCTTTCTATCCCTCTTCACCCAGCATGCTGAGCCTTCTCATCTGAGTGACATCACATTACCAAATTTGCACTTAACCCTTTTCTACCTGGGGGGCAAACAATGCCCCCACCAAACTTTCTAGAGTAACAAGAAAAGCACAGGGACAGGCTAAACTGAACTACATTGTGTCGTCCAAAGTCCGACAACAAGAGCGAGTTTTCGTTCTGTACTGTGAATAAGTTTTGGTGAATCTTGTTTAGCCCTGTAAGTGAATTGAAAGTGTTCAACAGGTAAGGTAAAAAGATATCCGAGTTCTTAGGAGTTTTCAGGAGTTTTTAAGGAATACTATCTAGATGAGTCGCTTTCTTAGGTTCAAGTCTGCATAGCTGGTTGTTTACATCTTCAAGTGACACAGGTGTGAATGCAAACACCTTATCATGGCAAAGTCAACAGAGTTCTCAATACCATCAGTAGATAATAATTTCAAGTCGACCTTATCAATATCAATAGAGGTCTTGATGTTAACAAAGTAATCATTAAAGACCTCAGCAATAGCCTTATCATCTGTTAAAACTTTCTCATTTACCAGTAGTGTAACACCAGTGGAAGTCTGAACCTTACCAGAAAAGTCAGGTTTAACAGTTTTCGAAAACTTTCGGCTATCGCCAAGATATTTAAAGTCCAGATTTTGATAGTAGCTGTGTTTCGTCTCACGAAGAAGTGTAACTCGTTTGTTTCCCTGTTTCTTAAATGCTTTTTCGTTCTCTACCATTCTATTTCTATTGAGTCTGTTGCCTCCTTTTGACTGAAGCATAATGGCTTTCCTTTGTGGTTTTGTCATGAAATGTCCATCATTTGTTCCAACATATTTTTTCTTTACAGGGGCGTGTTCCTTAAGCACTTTTTGACTACCGAGTCCAAAGTATCGTAATCAACTAAAACTGCTGAATCAAGTTTGGAGAGATCGTTATCTAGACCATTTCTGAAGTTGTCAATACTGAACTTTTGATGGACTCTATAATTTATCAGCTTAGGACCCCTGTTGAGAAACCATCCGACAGTCCAGTTTCAATTGTGTCTGTGTTTTTACTCTCTGTCTGTCAGATTTAAAGCAAGTTGGATTTTTTATTAAATTTTTGTAATTATAAGTTTCTAAGAAATTGCTAATGTCAGCCTCTCGTTCCTCGGTACAGAAAACCCCCATCACAATGAAGTTTCATAGTTGGTGTTATAGGTGTTTAGTGACTTTCCTATTTCTTCAAAAAAATACTTGCTATTTTGTGAGGGTTGTTGGTATACATTTGCAAGAAACCATTTTTATTCTTTATATTAAGTTGAACAAACCACACTTGATATTTTCAGGGAGATCAGATAATTTCATTTCTTAAGCTGGAACACCATCTCTGACGTAAACTAAGATTCCTCCCCCATTACTATTTTGTTGTATTTAAACGGGGGCTCAAAACCTTCAAAAAGAAACTGGTTTGTTGTGAAGTTTTAGTCAAGCTTTCTTTGAGCAATTGTTAGGATATTGATGTTATCTGAAATGCTGAATTTTAAGGACTTGAATTTGTTTCTTATGGAATAAATATTGAGGTACCCTATAATTAGCCCCCCGGCAGTTTCTGATTTTAGTATAAGCATTGAACATTATCTTGGTTGGGCCATTTTGTCTTTCCAAATCTTGCTTCAGGCCATTGAAAAAGTACCATGCATTCTTATAATTTAACATGGCAGTGTAATGTGCCTTTCCTAGAGACTAACTCCAACCAATCTGTTCCTGAAAAGTAATTGTCTGAAATATTTAGTGCCACATTCAAGGTAAACATACATTAACTCCTACAATTTTTTCAGTCAGGTTAAATCAGGTATTACTTTCCTTGTTCCTCAGCTGAAAGCATTCAGGGAGATCAACAAAAGTCCAAGTTACCATTTTTACTTGACAAATCAATGCACAATGGAAGAAGGATGGTAGCGGTATTAATAGAAAAGGTCTTCTGCTTATGAAGTCTTTAACCATGGCAGTAATATCTTTATGTCTGAAGCAAATAATTAATAATGTAATTTTTTTCCGGCAGTCAATTCTCATTTTATGGTGTACATTTTATGGACTAATTATGGCCTGTGCCTAAGAGATGTCCATCCTGGAGGACTGATGGGACAATTCAGTTAATATGTTCCTTTCTGTTATCAAATGAAACAAAACATGGTGTTCCTACAAGGTGTCCAAACTTAAGCCAGTTTTCAAATAGGCCAATTTTTCCATGCACAGCAGACCTGCTATTTGTGTTTGGATTGTGTTTTTCTGGCAATGGTTGCATCTAGTCAATCCACTAAACACATTTTTAAAAATTCCACCGTTGACTTCAACTTTTCATATGACATCAATACCAAAACTAAAGCATTTTGGCACCAAATTTCTAGTGGAAATTGAAAATCTTTCTTTAACCATATATTGTTTTGAGAACTATAATCACTCTGCTGCCAAGGAACATCATCCCAGTGGAAAACCAACTTTACAAAGATGTCAGCTTGGAGCTACAGGAGATTTAACTCTAAAACTGGTATCAGCTAAGGGAAGCTGAGACTTGGGAATGTAATAAAACACTTGTTAAAGATACTGTTACTTAAATTTTACCAGTTTCTGCATCAACAATCTTATCTTTGAAAGCATCTGTATTTAATTCGGACACATTGCATATTCTTTGAGCACAAAGCGATGTTGATGTTCCTAGTATCCACTCGTTCAAATAGTCAATAACATCTTGTTCCTGGAAATAAATCTTTGAGAACCTTTTGTACTTGAACATATAGATTCAACATTATGACTGAAGCAAGGGGATAAGTGACGAATGAACAAACCAATTTAATTGCCATGAAATCCAGATTTCCTGTATTGGCCCCATATCAGTCAGCAAATCTGAACAGTTTAATAAGTCTTAAAACATTCCCCATTCTTTCATTTGACAGGCAATGTTATGTTTACATGCGTTTTTAGATCTACTATTGCAATAGTTTGGAAGAACAGCAACCAGTTGTCAACTGGACATGTATTAACAAATCTAATTATTCTTCCATTGTCTCAATTTTGGAAATACAATTTCTTCCTAACACCTTTAAAGATTTAGATTTAAATCAGGTAGATCTTCATCACAAGCAATGTTTTTGTCATCTGTATTGTCACCTTCAATCGGTTCATCTGGATTGAGCAATCAAAGTCAGCTTCATGAATTTCTTGCTGTTTATGATTCATACTGCTCTCATCAAGAACTGATTTATCAATTTTAAATGTTCTTGATCAAGGTAGTGTTGTGGTAATTTGTAGCAATCAGCATTCAGAATATGATGAAATATTAGAAACATATGTTTACATGGCAGTTTTTTCCTACACCAGTCCTAACAATCACATATTTGAGGCCAAAGGTCACATGTATAAATTTCCTTCCTGGTTGAAGACTTAACCTGAAAAACTTTATTCTCACTGTCAATCAGTGTAATAAAAGAAACATCCACACATTCAGTTTCTGAATTCTGCATTCTACAAAGTTAGTGGTTGATGAGAAATCGTGGCATGAAGGTTTTGTGGGATTGACTTTCCATAACTTTGGATTCCATTTGCGTTAAGAGATTTGAATTTTTTGCTAAGTATGTTTGATGAAGGTATGGTAAAAATTCTTCATTCAGCAAAGTTGCCAGGCCACAAAGACTTTGTGTACTGGATTGTTTGAAGAATTTGTAGTTTAATAGTTTATTCAATGATTCTGCACCATTATTTGTGTTTATATTTCTTTCTAGGTTGTTTTCTCTGAAAGCACGAGTGCAGGAATTGAGGCATGACAACCACCACTGTTCAACATAGTTCCAAATATTTGGTTTCGACTGGCACAAAACACTAGATTTCATATCATGAACTGCCTGCTCATAATTACCTACAATAGTTCCTTCTGCTGCAGGCTCAGGATCAGCTATTCTTTAAAAATGCATCAAGAGCTCTTGCTTTTCTGCATTTCTCAAATTGGACTCCCTCCACCTGATCCAACATTCCCATGCTTGCTCATGATGAAATGCACACAGCAAGACTTCTGTACTGCCTTCAAAAGCTATGACAGAGAGGGAGATAGGTAAACATGAATGCACTAAAAAAACCAAAGACATAATTCAGATATAAGAATATGTTGATTTTGACAAATAGGGTTCCTTTCAAGAAAATCAGCTGGTACATAAGTTAAGCACCAAATTACTCACAAGAATATTACCCCATTGAACTGCATTGATCGCAACTTTAGAGTAATCACACATGAACAATTTTGGATGCAAAGAAGGATTCCACTCTCTCAAGACTGATAAGGCTTCATGGACTGACTCTGTATTCTCTTCTTGAATAATAAATTCAGCTATTAGCAGTTGGCAGTTGTGAGCAGTTTCATTTGTAATTCATTGAAACAAAAGCCTTCTAATAGATCCATATAGTGTAAGTGATACAACAAATAGGGTCATTGAAATTTACGCGGATCCAATTAATAAGAATTTGCTTTCATGTACGTTAATTAACCCGTCAATTTAATTAGTTTAAACTGCTTCATACCAATATTTTCGGTTCATTAGGTGTTCAAATTTATGTTGTAATAATTAGTGCGTAAAAATATCAATTAAATAAATTAACTTTGACAAAGACAAAATCATGCTAATTAATGTATTGCTTTAACTACTTGCATCAAGAAAACCCCTGTTGTTTTTAATCGAATAATATAAGTGTAGCGTGTGGTACTGGAGAATTTTTTGAAAAAGATTCAGTACCACAATTTTACGACGTATACGGCATTACCCTTTATAACTGGTCAAGCTCATAATCTTCTTCGACATATGATGCCATCTTGCAAACATCTAGAAATGAACACTCCCATCCTTGTTCCTGTGTTCTTGTTCTTCAAAAGAGAGAGACAATTGAAAAAGGGTAATGCCCGAAACATAGTAAAATTCTCTCTTTCTTCTCTACCTGCAACTCTATATCCACAGTTTGTATTAACAATAATAAACAACAGTGCCAGAACATATTTGGTTGTCTTGTATGTTGCATACATTAAGGTAATATTGTTGCCATATTGATACAGTAATGACTGCTGTCATTTTCTTTATCAACATACAATAATTTTTGGCTGAACTGTTGTGATTTCACTTTGTGTGGATCAAACTCTTCATAAATCCCCATGTCATTCTTCGATATATCGTTTGGTAAATTATCTTCTACTATTTATTACTGATCTTCTTCTACAATATATCCTCTACTACTTTACATGGCCGGAAGAAGAACTTCTTTTTTGAATCCTCCCTTTTCCATTTGGATATTTGCTGTTGCAGATTTCTTGATCTATACAACTCAACTTTTGCTTAACAGTGGCTATCTACATATGATTGGCTATGCATTTGTCAGTTGGAAAGAAAGCTGTAATCATTCTGTCAGGCTTGGTTGTCGTATCTTTGAAAATTTCATTGAACACATTACTTTTTAGAAGATTGTACATGGTTTGTACGTCAGAAACACCTAGCAAGAAAGAAATATAACTATCAATCTTTTAAGGTTGTACAAAAGAAGGAGGTTTGAAGCAGCAAACTCACGTACAACCCAACAATTTTCCAACATGCCTGATTTGCCCAGCTTGCATATTTGTTCAATAATTCTTTGATCAAGTAGTACACCAAGACCAGAAATGGCACCAAGATCATGGGAGGTATGAGCGCATTGATCTAGCACACAAACATAATATCCCGTTGCCGTCACCAGGTTGGGATCTTCAAGATGATTTCACAAATTTTTCAGTGTTTCTCTTTGGTATTTCTTTCAAACTTGGAAAACGGCAAGCACGTTAAGCACAGCATGACAAACATGTATTTTACATTCAAATCGTAGCTGACAAAATACATGGTGCAATGGGAAATGAAGTTCAGCACACCAAGTGGCATCAGAAGCGGACTGGGACATCGGGACATTTCCCGGTGCACCCCTTGCTGTAATTCTTTTAAAACTTGTTATTTCAAAACAATCACCACACTTCCTCTCATTATATTAAATAAGTATTCCCTCTCAAAGATCTAAAGCCAGAGGGGAGAACATTAGGAAGGTGTGGGGTGTGAGACCCCCATATTTTGTCAGTTGGTCCAGTTGGTCCGAAAGTTTTACCTTATAGACAACGTCAGTCCTAACAATTTGATTAAAAGTTAGTCAAAAACGTGGACAAATTTGAAAAAGTTGGGACCATAAGTTCTCTGAAGTCATCGAGTCTTTCTGGAATGTTACAAGTGAAGAACTGTTATATCCAATCGATCTCAATCAATTGAGGACAGTTAAAATTGAATTCAGTTCGCTTTGAATTGGAAATGTGTGGGATTAACACAGTGTTTTAGAAGCAGATGTACATAAATCATTATAGAGCACTTTGAAATGCCTGAAAGACCGATCAATACAATGATACAATAATGGCGTGGAGTGCTGAACCAATCTATTTGCTCATCTAAGTTGAAGTCTAATCTAAGCCAAACAAGGACTAGTATTTTGAAAAAGGTGAATTTGCACTCAACATGTTCTCTCCTCCCCCCATTCTATTTTCATACCGGTCATTCCTTCCTAGGCTTCATTAACATTTCTTTAAATGCAGCTTGCCTGATTACGTATACTGCCTTTTCTTTCAGGCAAAAGTCATGGCCAATTGAACCTCATGTCCTAGGCTGGAGAAGTTGCTATCTCTGTAGAATCTTGGAAGATAGTTTGTCTGGATAAATTGAATTTTCATTACTAGCATTTCCGAGCTTGTAAATGGTGTGGTTTCAAAAATGGACCCCAATGTTGCTTGCTTCGCTTGTAACCCTAATTTTCAAACCATTAGGCGCAGTTCATTGGGAGACATTTAAAAAACGTTTTTTGCATTTGTATTGGAGAAAACTGATTCTCAGCCAGATGACGTTTGTGGGCTCGTCTTACCAGCCCCAAAGCTAAGCAGATTGACCACCTATTAGCGCTCTTTTGGTTGCTTTTCCCAGTGGGATTAATGGTAGCCAGTCCACCACTGTTCTAAATACATCACAAGCTTAGAAAGTCAAAAAGCTATCCCTCAGATGAGCAATCCTGGACAAACCAGTGGGGGCTAAATTACATAGCATCAAATTGAATAAGATTAGATATTGCATCTCAACTATGATCGCTTTTTAAATATAATTGATCCTTTATTGCACTTTTTTCACATATTCTTGCTGGTAGCGGTATTTTAGAGCCATGTGTCATGTTGTTTACATGAGTGATCCTCCGTCTAAGTAGCAAGTCTGCATACAAAAATGAATTCAAATGAAAAGGTATCAAAAAGTAAAAATATACACTTAACCTTCAGTCTCAATTAATCTTCTTTGTTTCTTTTCTTTTAATCGTCACTCTCAATACCGTTATCGTTAAAAACATTCTTGCTTTCTTCATTCATAAAAATTTCTTTACTCAGATATTTTTTCCCCAACTGTCCCATTTGTTCTACTGACTTTCTAACAATAAACAAATTCGAAGAAGAAGCCAAAAATTCTTTCAACAAATTATTATAATTATCTTCCCTGTTGTAGTACCTGTTGTAGTTGTATTACTTGTTGTAATCCTTTGTAGTACCTTTTCTATTGATCTCAAATACAAAGATAGAACTCTGTGTGTGGTGGAAAAGAGTGAAAAGTTTACTCAATCTTTGTCAAAATTCAGATTCACCATACCACATGGACAAATTTGGGGCCAAATTTTGTTTAGACGTTTTTGGCACTTCCCGTTTGACAATGTGGAAATAAGGCTCTTCGAAAATATTATCGGTTTCAATTTCCAAAATGATGAAGCTAATTCACTTTTTCTGAATGACAATATTCTCCGTTTCACTTATTGGACATTTGACTACATTGATGTAGGTCAGTGTATCCTGTCCTGAAAGCATAAGGCAATAGGTGCTAAAAAACTCCTAGCTTATCAAAAAACCTATTGGGATTACTATTTTAATATTTTAGTTGTCATATATTTGATCACATGACCTCCAGATGACCATATTGGAGGCGTGTTAAGAAAAGCACATATCTAAAACCAATGAATTCGTCTATACTAGTCAAATTTTGTGGTCTCTGTGGCGCAGTGGTTAGTGTGCTGGGTTCACAACAAAATGTTCTGGGATCGAGCCATGATCTTTCCACTTGTGGTTCCAGAGATAATATCCTTCAGCAAGGTGTTAACAAAAATGTGCCTCTCTCTACCCAGGTATATAAATGGTTACCTGGTTGGTAGTTATGATCGCCCTGTGTAGCTGCACCCTGCTATATGCATCCAGACGAGGGGTAAAATGTAAGTCCACTGAGTAGCTCTAGGCTAGTAGCAGACTCAAAAACGGCAACTTTACTTAGGACTGACTTATGTAATTAGGACCGAACTATATATGTAGTAAGTATGTGCGTATATATGTATTTAGTATATTAATATGTACGTATGTATGTGTGTATGTGTATGTACGTATGTATTTATGACTTATATATTTAGGACTGACGTATGTATTTAGGACTGACTTTGGCCTTGATAATGGACTGTATGCCAGTCCGAGATATTAGTATTGGTTTAGTATTTTTACTTTGTTTTTTGTGTTTTCTCTTACGCTTCTGCATTGTTCCTTATTACTATTTATTGATTTTTTTTCGATGTAAGTGTGACTGGTCACACAGGCAACAGAAAATCACATGGTTTATGGTCTCAACATTTAGAAGATAATCCAAATCATTATAAATTGTCTTGTGCAATATCGATCCACGATTACCGTGTCTGTGGGAGTCCAAGAAAGAAATTCCACCGGATTTGTTTATAAGAAAGATGGTGCTTTTACTTTCATAAATCAATATACATAGCAATAAACATAGCAATTTCCTTTGCTTGCCTCTCTAATATGTTTTTCAACATCCTTTTGCTAGATGATTCGTTCACTTCAATGTCATTGAAATGAAAGAAATATGTTCAATGTCTAGAAAAATATCTTCATCAAAAAGACTTGAAGCTACTTCTTTGATGTCAGGCAGTTTAATTTGGTTGAAAATGCTTCTGTCATGAACAGTGTTGCCATTTCTGATACTTTGACAAACCAAGCTGGATATATGTGTTCAAAATTCCTCATTATTCCCTACACTCAATTCGAACTTACTTAAGGTGTTGCCAAAAAGTATATCGATAACAACAAATTGCTTCTATTCCTGCCATCAAATAGAGACTGGCATACTGCAATAGCGAATGAAATCTGATTTACGCCCTCCTTGTAAGTGATAACGAATGACAACTGTGGTAATAAACGACTCGATATTGTGTCTTGCCCAGATAATGTATTTTTGTCCATGTCTTTCTTGTTTTAATAGTCGACTTCTTCATATATTGCAAAGAAAACTATCGCTGCTGTTTTCCTCCTCCTGTACAATATCAGTATAATTTATGCCAGGCAGGATTCTGCTAAATTTTTCAGATGCTTTTTTAATCTGACAAATAGCAAGCCACTCCATTCCCTGAAATATTGACAAACCTTACAATAAAGAAAACCTAACAGTTTTTTGCAAGGAATTAAATACATAACAACCAATTGAGATTGAGAGAATAAAATAAATAAAATACAATAAATTTGATGGAGTTTTGACATGTCATTGATTGTTCTGACTGGTGTTCTTTTTCACTCCAATTTGTCTGCAAACACCCTTAATGATAAATGCATGCAAATATTGTTTTTGCTTATCAACTAATCAAAATATTAGATTGGTGACACGTTTTATCTACAAATCTTCTCAGCTCTTGATATTTTCTTTCAGCAAAGGCATAATTTTCTTGCTGTAATATGCAAGGTAACTTTTTATTTCTACCACAAGCATTCTTTTCTCTCCTTCAATCTTTCAATTTAAAGGGACGTCACCAAGTAATCCTGCCTTTCGTCAGGCTTGACCAAAACAGGGGGATAATATTCACAAGAAAATTTTACAGTATTCATAAACCTGAAACTGGCACTTCATAGGGCGGTGAAATTGATAATATATTACAAAACAATTTTCCAAAAGGGCCGTTAAGTTTGTTTTGGCCAAGAAAGTTTAGAGCAAGATACCAAATACTGCGATTTCCCATTTAAGTGTTTTCCCACTGTTTGTATGTATGCCATTTATACATATATATCACTGATTTTTGACATAACCCCATTACCTTTAGACTTTTAAATGGGAAAATTCTGAGAATACAACTTTAACTTATTCATACTTAAAAACTCTTTAAAAACAGGGAATATAATTTGTTCCTTCAAAAACAAACCCAGCATAACATTACCCATTATAAATATAAATGAAGAAAGAAATCAGTGCACCAATATTGAATTTATGATATAATGTTAGCATTCCTTCAATCTCAACATCTATCACAAAAACTCCACAGATGTGCAAATTTCGATACAAACATTGGAATAGGAGCCAGTAATAATTTAATTTACAATTTTCCAGAAAAATAATTGTATTACTTGATTACCAAACATACTTTCAGTAGATGAGCTGTCCAGATAATTCCAAGGAAACTTTCCAGAGTCTAATTCAACAGCATTGCAAACAGGGAATCCCGATTCTGGTTTAACAGTTGTACATATGCCTGGTTACTTTATAACAGAGGATTCTTCTTTCTTACAAGTATCTAACAAAGATGACAAACCAATAGAATAACAGTAATAAAAACAGTGTCTGTACTAGCAGGCCATACTAACCTAAAATGACTAAAGAAGATCAAGACAGTTATGTCTGTCATTAATACTGGCTGGAAGACATCATCAAGAACAGATAATTACTTTGACAACAACATTCTATCTAGCAAAAAGAGATGATAAATGGTACAAAATATTAACAATGGATGAAATAACGATAAATCGGAGTTTCGTAGGCATACTTAACCATTTTGTCAGGATAATTAGTTGATTAAGAAAAAAATGATAATTAGCATGAAAGGGGACACAAGACTTGAATTATTTGATATTTTCGTAACCATGCTTTCTAAATATTACTGCTTCAAAGCATGTTCACTTACCTGTACGTCTTTCAATAATGTTTTCAATGTGAATATTGGAGTAGAAGTGCTTTTACTGTACATTGACTTGAATGTAACAGTTTGATGGCAAGTTCGCCAAATGCTTTTTCAAAATCTCTTTCAGTAGTTGAATCACTGGACTTATTATTTAGGTCTACAAATCTCTTTTGTAATTTTTGAACTTCTTTTGATACTTGTCGAACTTTTAGTGTCCTGATTTGTAAAATATGGATAGCAGTTACCCTGTAAGTGTAGCTCTTTATGTCTGGTATCTTTCTTCATTCAGACAATAAAATTGCCAACAGGATATACTCCTCGGGCAAACATAGTTTAATGTCAAGGGTGCTTCGCTCAAATGATGTAGAAGAAATAAACAAGATATTAAATTTATTTCAGGCCTGTAAATCTAGGCACAAAAGGCCAATAAATAGGGATGAACATTTAAAGTGTTAATCTTAAAAATTCATCATACCCCAAACAGAATGTCCCAACCAAGTTCAAACGAACAAAGACTTTTGATTGCAAAGCCTCTTAACAATGAGAAACAACGCTTTACCGCAATTTTACAAGAATATTATGAGGACATTTGGAAGAAATTTAATCACTTTGATACAGAATATTTAGTACAGAATAATTAAAACAACAATATTTGTTAGCATTCACAACTAAAGCGTTAATCTACAACAGTCTTAAGTAGCATAAATTAAACATAAATAAAATGAAAAGACAGAAACATACTTTCAATGAGGGAAGATCAGACATATTGCATAAGTAGAACAAACGTTATTCCAGTTTTAAAGTAAATGTATATGTTGCAATGAAAATGATATTACATTTTCGGCAATTTCATTATTTTATTACTGTTATGTTTATCATTAGATGTCTTTAAAAAAGGAGATAAAATGTGATGAAATACTGAAGGGAAAATGTTGCCTTGTGCATGAGAAATCGCCTCTCTTTCCAATTATCCAACATTTCACCTGTAATCTTGATGCCTTTGCCTACCATCTTTGCATTCAACTCTGCCTTGCAGTTTTTTTCCATCCTTCAATAAAGTTGTACGTGTTGTGATAACCAAAACCCAGAAAATATATGCACTATACTTATGCACAGATAAGACAAATTACTCGAAATTACTAAAATGTTTCAAAAATGAATTTGGCATGTTGTAGAACTTCCTTTTATTCCAGGACATCGTGAATTTACGGTGAAATGATGTTGAAATGAAAAAATGAATTATGGCATATCAAAATAGGAACTGTCATTAAAAAAGCAAAGCAAAACCCGAAAAAGTCACAACACAAATTAAAACGTGACAACGCAAATAAAAAAGTCAAAACGCAAATAAAAAAGTCACAACACAAATAAAGTCACAAGCAAATAGAAAGGTCACAACACAAATAGAAATTCACAACACCAATGAAAAACTCAACGCAAAATCTGGCTAATTCAACTCAATATCAATTCATTTCAATATAATTTGATCTAGATTTCTGTTTCATGCAAATAGTTACATGGATCAGGCAAATGTTGAACCCTCTCTAGTGATTTCGCCCATACATATCTGCAATTTAAGAAATATGAGAAATAAAAGTAAATGATTATAAGATATCAAAAAAGCAATTTCAATGATATTAAGCAAAAGACTGAATATGATTCCCTGAATGACCTTTAAGTGTTTAAGTGTTAATATAACACAGTCAAAATAGAATCTTTGGGAGAAATCCCTCTCCACTATCTTTAGTGCAAGCATATATGCTAAATTGTTTTAAAATAGTAAAAATTAAACTCACCCTGTTGATAAATAGTTCTTTTAGCATGTTGGATAAGAGCATGTTTTGACGGTAGTATACTATCAACTGATCTAGATTTCTTCGAGAACAGCAACCACTGACACTCGTTTACTTCAAAAAGTTCTGTCGTCCTGCAATACATTAATGAGACAAATTTTTCAATGTCATGGCAATCAGCGTACTGTCTATCCGCAAGCAATGCGAAGGTATTGGTAACGCCTGGAAATGCTTTCCAGGTTTCCCAAGCAGCGATTTTTCCTATGCTGGCAAAAGATGATATAGTGCCACACCCAGTAAATCCATGCCAAAATATGAGCGATTTGGAAATTTGTTGTCCAAGTTTCTCCACATAGCTGTGTAGGGGCAGCCATTTTTTCTCTGCCATAAATTAACCTCTTTTCAACAAAATCATTGTACTGCACTTTCCCCAGTGTCTGGGCAAGAAAAACTGACTCCATCACTTTCTCACTCATAATATTTTGACTTGTTATTGTCATCAAAATGCTATCTTCTTCTTTAAATGGATTTCCCTCACTTAACGACGTTTGTTCCAAAGCAATAACATGGTTTTTGAAGCATTTCTTGAAAGCATGAGTGTTCTCGTGATGTTTGTTAAGATTGTCTAGCAAATTGTCGTTCCTTGCAAACATAGTTTCAAAATCATCTATCATCGGTGCCTCTTCTGGTCGTGCTATCATCCAATTCAGTAATGCTTTGAGAGTATCCAATATGCCAACAGCACCTGCAACAGACTTGATAACTTCATTGTTTTGTTCGTGTGCTTGATTATCGCCAATGATAGAAACCTCACGTGGGAAGGCCTGCCTTTCAATGGGCATCCGAACTAATTAAACTGTTTCAGAAACCAAACTACCGGAACATATGGTATAATTCACATTTGGAGTACTTTTGCTAGTTTACTTCTGATGTAAGCCAATTTACCCACCCATAGAGGAAAAGGGACGGAATACGAGTACCAATTGTAAGAGTATTATTGGGATATTGGGAATGAGTATGTTTGCATTTATTGAAAATGTGACCGTCATTCGACATTGCAAAATTTTGAATTTCGTTTGCAATGCATTGATTGCAGGGGGGGGGTGGAAGCGAAGTTGCGCATGCGTTCTCATTCTGATTCGAAACGAGGCAAACACTGTCAGTTGATCAATGTATGGCTGCCAGACGGCCACGAACAGTGTATTTTGGAAAACACAATCTTCAATAATCGCCGATTTTTCTGGACAAAAAGTGAATTTTATTAAGCAAAAGCAAAAATTTGAACAACCAAATCGAGTTTTCATGCATATTTGTGTGAATGAATTTTTTTCTGAGACGAAGACAAAGTAGGACAGCAAGCTTGTCAGAATCCAAGCTGAGAATGAAAATAAGGTTTTTGGCACCATGGTTTTTAGTTTGGTTTGCAGAATTGTTACCAGTACACTAATTATACCAAGCTGAGAATGAGAATAAGGTTTCTGGCATTCCCTCTAACACAACAGCAACTATGAAATAATTTACCAACAACAAGAAATAGCAGTATACAAAACTAAAACTAATTTGAGATTAGAAGAGATTCATTTTATTGCATGTTTCTGTTGCATGTGTGCTATCTTTATCAAAGGCATAAGACTAAGATATAAGACTTACCATGATTTCTGGCATCACATTTTAGGCCTTTCCTATCTACAACAGAAATTCGTAGAATTTCCAGTGTTTGAGCAATTTAAGTTCATTTCATGGTCAATGAAATCTTTCAATTTCTTAGTAATGAATTCAAAGCCGTAAAATATGATCGTTCAGAGGAAGAATGTTGCATTTTGTCACTTCCATTCTCGACAAGTTTACCGAAAAGCTCGCATACTGCGCGCCTTGACTAAATGGGTGCTGCGTTAATGGCAGACCTGAAAAGTGGTGGTCATAAATGCAGCCAAAATGCCAAATTGGAGAGGGGCTCTTCGGGGATCGATGACACTTTTAAATATCCGAAGAACTTTTCTTTCAAGTTATGCATTCGATATACAAAAAGCCCCTAAGGAATTTCTAAAACAATGCTACAAACTTGGGCCATTTTCTGCGAGATCTCATGGCCGCCATCTTCGCGAAATCTTGCTCCCAGAAGGAACGAAGAATCACTCACTGGCTGCCTTTTTGCTACCTACTTCCGAACAGTACGATGAAATCCTGTCGTTAATAACCACAAATGGTGCAAAATAATAGTAAAATTGTAGAATAAATGAAGAAAAAAGCAAAACTTACCGATGATATTTTCGTGATCACCGCCCATCGTGGAGAAACTTTCACGCTTCAAAAATGCACTCACTGCGCATGCCCACAACCGCTTCCACCCTCCCCTGGCATTGATTGCAAAAGATACAAAAATGCAAGAAAGACTGGGTCCGAGCGCCCAGTCTAAAAATAGATTTTGGTTAAAATTTGCTTGTAGATATAAGAGGATAGATTCTCCATGCCAAGTTATGCGTTTTAACTTGTTTTCAAAGTTTTATCAGAATGTCTTAGCGAGAATTAAGCATTTTCATTAAAAAAGGACTGGACCCAAGTACTGTGAGCTAAAAATAGATTCTGGAGCGTTTTTCAACTTGTGTCTCATAGGATTCTTAATAAGCATAACAAACTGTCTTATTGTTCCAAATTTTATGCTTGTGTTAAGAAATGCACAATACATGCAATAAGAGATCACACTAAAAAGGCTATTTAGTGGTGTCTTGTCTTTCATAGGCTGATCTGGTACTAATATTCACCCCATTGCAGGTGTCAAGGTAAAAGCTCATTTCCTTCATGGGTGTCAAGATAAGGAAGCTACAATCTTGGACAAAATATATTGGAACTGAGGCAGTTTTTAAAATCTACTCATAATTTCCCCCCTCCCCCCAGCACAATGTTGTTCATATTTGTTCAATATGCCGCAATGCAGCACTTGCACCCACACAACATTGTTCAGGGGAGGGGTTGGAAATATTGACCACAGGATGAAAAGGCGAGAGATATAGGATTTTGATCACTAATTCCAATATTTTTGTCCAGGATTGTAGTCTACTTGTAATGGCCAAAAAATAATTGAATCTGGAAAAAATGCAACAAAAAATAACAATTTTGTAGTTTTAGACCCTGCAAGAAATTGATTTCTCTCCAGGGAACCTGACTATTTATTCCATAACATAGCAATTGTCATCTTCATCATTATCATCATCATAATCATCATCCTTATCATCATCATCATCATCATCATCAAAACCAGCATCACTACCATGAACACCATCATCATTATCAGCAACATCCAAAACATGCATGCAAACATGCAAATTTTGATCATCACATTGACAGTCAATTTCATCATTATCGTTGTTGTTATCATCTGCTTCATCATCATCATCACCATCATCATCAATATCATCTATCATCATCATTGTGATCACAATAATAATCTGAAATCATCATCACAATCACCATCACAATCATTCTCATCTTCTGCAGTTTTATCTTCACCACCATTACCCCCATCCTCATTATCATCATTAAAATAACAATAATAATCATAATCATCATTATCATCATTACATATCATCATGCATTTTTTCTGGAGCAAAAAGGAACTCAAATGACCAATTAATACATTTCTCTGACCAAAATCATTCTGAACTGATGAAAATCATTAAATGTTTAATCTTGATCATCATGACCAGGCCATCATAATCATCATTATCATGTAAAAACTCAATGGGGTAATTGGTTCTTTGAAAATTTAAAATGCATGATATATTTGGTGACTCTCAACAACCATTTCAAGTTAATATTTGAAGATAGACCAAACCCCATGTTACTCTTATCCAAAATCCTTTTGCTTGTTTTTCATTACCTACCAATGGGCGGGTTGCAAACAAAAAACCTAGAAATCAGCAGTGCAGATAATACATATCAGCCAAAATCTTCTCAAAGTTTTGATGACAAAATGATTTCGTTTTGAGTTAACATTTTACTTGCGTAATTTAAAAACAGTGAGACGACCTGAAACGACCTGAAACAAGCTGAAACCACCTGAAACGACCTGAAACGACCTGCAACGAGCCGTCAAATTTGGAATCGAGGCTGAAACGACCTGAGACGACCTGCTATCTTAGCAACGAAGTGTTAAGGTCAAGGGATTTGTATTGTTCTTTATGCATTGTCGCATACTTTTCTTATCACAATAGGAACACGTCTTCCTTTCATCAGACACCTAATTTTCTGCGAAAGACAGTCTATCCAATTCATAAGGGGTCATTGGGCATGAGGGGTTATGATGATGGGCGGTTTTCTGGGTTTTTCGACACTTCGAGAGCTGTTTTACCAAGGGGCAATCCACTCCTCAGAAAGGTGTACGAAATTTTTAGGAAAACAAAAGGATCTCCAAGAGATTTTTGTGAAAACAAAAGGTATTCTAGCAAAGGTGTACGAGGTTTTCAAGGAATGAATCGCCCCTCGGGTTTTACGGTTTTTCCTTCAAAAAGTACGGTTTTTCGGTTTTTCAATTTGTGATTTCGGTGTGGTTTAAAAGAGTTTTAACATGTAGGTCTACGCTTCAACTATTTTGGCTAAAAAATGTTTTTGTGGTTTTCAAACAGCTCCCCCCCCCCCCCTATGCCTCCATAATGGATTTTCGGAAACAACATTTTGATCTAAAGAATTTGGCGTTAAACACAAAATTCAGAATAAAAACAAAAAGATAAGGCGAAAAAATTCAGAAAGCCCCTGGTTATTTATTTAAAAAAGGTACGCATAAAGCTTATACCGAGGGGCAATTCACATTCACTCCTTGAAAATCTCATACACCTTTACTGGAAATCCTATTGTTTTCTTGGAAATCCCTTGAAAGTCCTTTTGTTTTAAAGAAAATCTTGTACGCCTTTTTGCAGATTGAAATGCCCCTCGGCTTATACAGGAAATGGGAATTTGTGGGAGTACGGCAACAACCAAATATCTTTTTTGAAAATAGTGTTACGCCACGACTTAGTTGGCCTAACGATTTTGAGTTCTTTAGGACTCCGAGGATAATTTTATATATACGAATGAATAAAGAACAGAAACTTACGACCTCAAGACTTGACTTGAAGACTCTTGAAGAAACTTTAAAACACTTGGGTCGGCAACAGCGAAGGCAACTGATATCGTCTGCAAGGCAGAACGTACAAAATATCGGCAGGATTCGGCAGGAATAACTCCAAAAACAACAAGCTTCGTCACACAGCTATAATATCAATCTTATTACCACACCTTCAAACTTATTTGATCGGCTGAGCGCGCGGCGCTCTTACTTTTACTTTCGACTGAGCGCGCGGCGCTCTTACTCCGACTGAGCGCGCAGCCCTCCTACTGCCACTGCCTCAACTCACTACTCAGGTAAATATTTAAACATTATGTAACTAAGGTAAATATTAGCAAGACAATAAGAAAGTGCTAAAATTAACTAAATAAGGAAATTGCAGAATTACGTCAACCAATCACACACAAGTATTTACAAACACACAATGAAAGTAAAGTCTTCCTGGTTATAATTACTGTATGGTTGCTCAGCAATCAAAACAAACAAAATAAACAGAAATAATAAAATGATCACGCAGTAAAGTTCAAAGTTCATACAGCTAAAAAGGTCAAAGTACATAACTACACTTCAGGGTACTTCACTTCATAACATTACCCTCTCCTTTAAGAAAAAGCCTCCTTGCTGTTTAGCATCAAACGGGAACGACCTCTTCAGGAACATGCGTGTCCTCAGGATGAGTTATACAGGCTCAGGCTCTGCATCTGCATTCGATTTTGAGGACGGTAAAGATAGCTCCACAACATCACGTTGATCAAAACATTGTCGGCCGGAAGATCATTGTCACTAAGATCTGGCAAATTGTCAGGTGTCGATGGTGGCTCTATTGGAAGATCAGATGGGTCGTAATACAATTTTAAACGATTGTCACTCCAATTATGGAATCTCGCACACAGATCAAACTTATCAAGCCAGTCGTTGATGTTTTCGTGAGGCAAACCACTATATGGGCGAGGTTTAAACAAATTAGATTGCAAATTGCCTTCCATGGCTGCTTGAACGGTAGTTGTAATCTGAGTTTGTAACTGTTGAGCGGCAGCTTCGTTAGCTTCTTCATTCATTGTTGCAGTTAATACAAACGTAGAAAATTAGGCGAAAATAAATGAAAAATCTGTTTTGATTTTGATCTTGATTGGAATACGAAATTTGAGAAACTACGACAAACAAATGTTGCGAGGCAAAACTGTTAATTTCCTTTCTTCAAGGCGTAAAAGTTCAAAGAGATAATCGCGAAAGTTCTATGAAAAACTGTGAACGGTCTTGAGCATTAATAAACATCTATATCACCGAACAGTTTCAATTTCCAAATATATTTACAAAAAGAATGACGTAGAATAAGCGAAAAAACGTATCAAAAGTCAAATAATCCAAGCAAAGCGATGAAACGTTTATATACGAAACTATGACGGCCTTTTCCTGATATATACACTTAGATTTACCTAGAGATCCTCACACGGGGAACCACTTGTTACGCCACGACTTAGTTGGCCTAACAATTTTGAGTTCTTTAGGACTCCGAGGATAATTTTATATATACAAATGAATAAAGAACAGAAACTTACGACCTCAAGACTTGACTTGAAGACTCTTGAAGAAACTTTAAAACACTTGGGTCGGCAACAGCGACTGCGAGGGCAACTGATATCATCTGCGCGGCAGAACGTACAAAATATCGGCAGGATTCGGCAGGAATAACTCCAAAAACAACAAGCTTCGTCACACAGCTATTAAGGAAAGTGCAGAATTACGTCAACCAATCACACACAAGTATTTACAAACACACAATGAAAGTAAAGTCTTCCTGGTTATAATTACTGTATGGTTGCTCAGCAATCAAAACAAACAAAATAAACAGAAATAATAAAATGATCACGCAGTAAAGTTCAAAGTTCATACAGCTAAAAAGTCAAAGTACATAACCACACTTCAGGGTACTTCACTTCATAACAATAGACTCCTCCTTTTGATCAGGAAATCATATCAAGTCAATCAATTTCAGCTCCAACATTGATTTTTTTAAACAGATTAAGAACAATACCTTCCCAGAGGGATGGCTGCTTTGATACTGACACGTGTTCCTATTGTGTTAAGAAAAGATTGCGACAATGCGTAAAGAACAATACAAATCCCTTGACCTTAACAGTTCGTTGCTAAGATAGCAGGTCGTCTCAGGTCGTTTCAGCCTCGATTCCAAATTTGATGACTCGTTTCATGTAGTTTCAGGTCGTTTCAGGTCGTTTCAGGTGGTTTCAGCTCGTTTTAGGTGGTTTCAGGTCGTCTCACTGTTTATAAATTACGTTTTACTTGACAAAAACTGAAAGATTTTTAGGCATGTTTCATTTTAGGGGCTTTAGGCCTATATTTTAATTCATGAACAACTACAAAATTATTCAACACAGGAGTCATAAGTTCATCAAGGGATTTTAATAATATAACAAACCTTACGCCTACTTGTTGCTTTTGCTCATTTTTGAAACAAAAATTCTTTTTAAACCAGAACAATTCCACAGTGAGTGAATGGCATTCGAATTGAAATGAAGGAAAATGTTGTCCTTTTTCACTTTGAACTTTGACCTCTGTGATTTGCTTTTTTCCGCCATGAGCAGAAGAAAATTTTAACTCACATATTAATAGAAAAAAATTATATTTAACTGTACAAAAGAGGTGCCAACTTATTCGTTTTTCGGCAGGACAAAAGAAGCACTGTTGTTGTAGGGGAAAGAGCATAATAGATGGTTGCCATTACAAACTAAACGTTTTTGACGCTGAGATAAAATCGAAATTTTCACCTACATGGGGTTCTCAAAAGATTTAGAAAAATACAGCATGCACTACCAAGGCAGAAAGGGTTTCGATCAAAAAAAGAAACGCATTGGAGTCTTTCTTGTAGAGTTGAACAATGGGCCATAACAAAAGGGCAACCTCGTTTGCATATAAGCATATAAGTAATAGAGATAATAATGTGTCAAATGATATTTTGTATCCACCCTTGTGGCAGTGTACAAAAGTGCGATCATTTAGTTGTGGCAAGGTTGTTATTAACAGGTACAAGGCAAGAAAAATACAATTATGAAAGGTAAAATCATCAAGGAAAGAATTAAAACGAAAGACAGACACACCAGAAGTTTGTGAATGAACCTTGTTAAATTTTGAAAAATTTAGAGTTAATAAATCAGTCAGATCGTGTTTTTTCAACTATTTTTCAAAGATCTCTAAAGATTACTTTCTGCGATTCCGTTTGAGTAATTTATTAGTATCAACTGTGCGTCAACATTTTTGACCAGTTGTATTTCCCATTGAATTTCTGTTAATCTGTGAATTTGATCTTTGTATTCTGATTTTGTTATCATTACAACAAAAGTTTTAAATGGTGGGGTTGCCTGACCTGTGTCAAATTGACCTTTGCTTTAGAAAGTATTTTTCAACTGAATCATGGCAAAAGTGATTTTTAAGAACATACTTCATCCCTTCATCAAGCAACAATTTGACAGGCTCTATCATTGAATAAATGATTATATTGATTCATTCATATGTTTGATGTCAAAGAAACATGCATGCTTTTGCATTGTCATCAAAATTGTCAGGCCTTTTCTTGATGCTTTCCTTCCATTTGGACAAATAATTCAGGAAACATCAGTTAACAATGAAAATCTTTCACCATTGGAATCTTCGTATGGCAACAGAAAGCTTTTTCTTGCTCTTTTGCCACATTAAAGCAATTAAAAAAACATATCCATTTGCTTACAGAAATCTGCTGCTGGACCAAAGTTTTTCAAAACATTAGCCATTGTGGAATTTCAATGCTGTGCAGCCAGACTTACTCTCATAACAGAATATGTAAACCATCTTCAATATCTGTGCCAAACATTTTGGACACATGATTCCAGAGAAGATTCTGCCCATTGTTTTAAATTAGTCGTTTCTGGTTGTCTGAGCCAGAATTGAATAAACAATTCCTTGCAGTTTTAAGAAGGTGTGGTGAATCACGAAAAAAGTATATGTTCCTCTGTGGAGCAAAAAGATTTTTTTGCACAACACAACATTTTTACCATAATTTCCTTGAATTGATGCATGAGAAAAAATAACTTCATGCATGAGAAAAAATTTTCTGTTCTGAGATGCACCATCACCAGTTGCACTAACCACTGCAAGTTCTGAGATGATTTCCAACATGCTCACAGCTCTTCAGAATATTGGAAACAACTGAACTCGTGTAACACCTGTTGTAGAAAAGTATCCAATGGTATGCTTTAGGGGTGTTGATATCTTTCTCACCATAAACAAAAGAGCATGAGGGGCTATTTTGTCCACGTACTCCAAGGTTCATAGTCAGTATATAGGTCACCCAGACTTACGTAACCAATGACTTCCCTAGAGTGTTTGTCCCAAATCAAATCCTTGTATTTCATCTAAAAGAATGAAGACAAATCTTTGGTGACTGACATAGCCTTTTGTTGCATTTCCTATTTCATTGATGATTCCAGATTTAATGCCAGTACTGGATGTTATTGCATTTGTACAGTCTCTCAGTACCCTTCTACTTGGTAGCACAATTATGCAGTTCTTGAAAGTGACGCTGAAGCTACAGAAAGACACAAACAAATAAATTTATACAATAGATTTATTTGTTTGTGTAGATATTTTCACATTCATACAATACATTCTTTATTTTCTCTTCTGACTTTGCTACATCAAGTTGTTCAATGAACCCTCTGAAATCTCTAGCCATAGCTTACTGCAATGCTTCTGTTCTGCAAAGTGGAATTAGAAAATACGCATTAATATTGACAGGCAAGAAATAGTCTAACAATCTATGTGAAAATCATGTGGCCTAACATCTTCGAGTTTAATTTAAAGCCAGGAGAATCAACAGCAGAAGCATCCATAAAAACAAAATCATCTTACCATTCTTAGGTCCATTCTTAGGGATTTCTTCGATTTATATAGTTTCTCAGTGGGGCCACCACCTCCAGAGATTGTTGGTCTGCCCAGTATATTTTCTTTATGTACCTTTGATAGCAGAAAGAATTGTGGTGTTCTAGTATCATTTTCAATGTTAGAAAATCAAAACATTGTATGTCAATGTGACACAAACAAAAGAGGTGAGTAACAAGGGTTTGAATTTAAAAGGACACTGAGGCCATATGGTCTAAGCTTTGTTTCAAGTAAAATAAATTATCGAAAAGTTGTCTGTTTGCTTCCTCTACATATTTCTCAGTGGGCCAGAGGACAACTTTTCAAACCTTGCCTGCAGGTTTAATGATAAATTCCTTCCCATTCATTAGTGTATTTATGCTCCAAGTTCATTTTGTGACAAATTATTATAGTCACCAATAATGTTTTGACTTTATCCATAGAGATCATGGGATATTGACAGTAGATAATTGATAAGATTAGCATTGTCTGGGCTAGCTGGTACCCATGGTGAAGGTATTCTAAATGGATCCCTGTTTTGTGGGTCACAATCCCAAGGGAAAACTTCCATCCCTCTTTTGAAGATTTAATATGATTTTTGTATATCAGATAATTTGACATTTCCATAGGTTGGAACAAGGGGACGTCCCTTATTTAGCAATCTGGCATCAGCGTCAGTTAATTCATGGTTGTTTAGGTTAATTATATAATCAATTGGTAGGTGATTGCGTATTTGTTTGTTTAGATATTGCTTTGTAGCATACAGTATACTGTTCGTTATAGCTGCAATTGAAGAAGAGTTAAACATCGCCAGGTCTTGAGGGAAGGAGAAACAAATTTGAAGAAACTCATGTATGTACAAGAAAATGCTTAAGAAAAAAGTAGGTTAATAAAAGATATAAATGAATAAATGTTTGTGATATACAAGTATATGAGTAAATGATAGCAAACCAAAAGAACAATGTATATGGTTAGTTTATAGGGTGAATGTATAGTAAATTTATCTATTGTCTTTCTGGAATTTTTCCTGTATTTTCTCATTGGCTGTCCTTCTGGCCTTAAGGGCGACATTAGTTGCCACCTTAGCTCCGAAAACATTGGTTGTGGACTCTTAAAGAAGTATTAGTTTTGCCCTGTTTCTTTTCACCAGTTCATAAAATTTTTGTAGGTGTTGTTGGCACACTTTTTTCAGGTTATTTGTTGCCTCTCTTCTGTTTGATTGCTCAATAGGTCAGCAAAGTGCTTGTCTAATTTTCCAAATGTAGTGAAGTGAATTTTGGGAAATGGGTGGAGTAAATGAAATACTGGAATGTGTTGACCTTAAATTAGTTGAATGAGAGGGACACATACAACTAGGAAAAGGTCTGGTAAGCGTGTATTGTTTCCCCCATACCGTCATCTAAATCTCTCCACCAATATGGCTGTCAGTATTGGTTTCCATGTCTTGCAGCTGATTCATGGTTCTGTTACTGTTATTGTCCCCAAGTATTTCCTCAAAGTTAAAATCTCCCATTGATTTTTGCGATTTCTTCTGGATAAAAATCCGATTCCATTTAGTGTAACTAAAGCAAAAATCCTGAAGACAATGGGGCAAACATCCAATTTTTTTCATTTGCATCGTCATGATTCTTGTAAGATTTATTTCAACAGGCTGATATATACATTGACAGATTTTCATCTTGTCAGGTCAATTCATAAGAACAGGTTTTGGATCCTGATATTCTCTCACAACTTGTTCAATTGAAGGAAAGATTGAAAACATGCCACGTCCTTAGAGATGTCATGATCGAAAATCTGTGGAGACCAGAATTTTTTGCTGCAATTGTTGTTGATGTCACTGCTACTGTTTTACTTGAAAATATAGAGCCAGTTTTCAACAGTGAAAGCCAGTTGAAAAAGCTAATTGAAACAGATGTTTATTTCAATTTCCATGATTTCATTCATTAATTTGAGGGACATGGCAAGATCTTGCATTTTGTCATCTGAAGTATGCAACACATTACTGCTAAGACCATAAATCCTCAAATAAGCCCCCACCTTCAAATAAGCCCTCTCCCGAATAATCATCCACTTTAAAATGCATTTTTACAAATAAGCCCTCCCTTTGAATAAGCCCAATGGGGAATTAGTCAAATGATTCAGGAATTTGTTTTTGTCTATAATACATCTCTCAACTTATTAATGCAAAGAACAAGCTAGTCCTGACAGGTATTACTGTCAATTTAAGCAATAATCAGCCACTGGCCGTTGGGAAGCAGGTGATATTGGTTATTATAACACAAAAGTTATCTTCACATCTATCAACCATTCTTATGCACCATTAATTTTTGTGGAGTTTGTCTTGACCGTTCTCCAGCTGTATAGATAATGATGAAGGCAACGAAAGTCTTCTTATATTTTCATAATTACTTGTGTCATGAATTAGGACCAAAACTCAATAAACTCACAGAAGAGCGCTTCCCACATTCCCCAACGAGTATGTGGGCTAAACATAAATCCGGCCCATATTTCATTGTCCTTGTGATTTAGGTACCCATAATTTCTCTCGTGACCCTTATGCATCAATATGTACAGAACCTCATTTGATTTTAAATATCATTAGGAACTATAATCAACTCAGTTAAACTATTCACAGGTAGTATTTGTCGACAACCATCAAATTACAAGACAAGAGATATCTAGGTTCAACCTCCCACCAGTCAGATGTACTTTGGATTTTTCGGATGTATCGTACTTAAAGACAAAAGTTGCACCACAACACCTTAAAAACATGAAAGTTATATTTCCCTTATCTGATTCTCAAGCTATGCCTCGAACCATTGAGACCAAGAACAATAAAATTGTATCCTTGCAAGTCTTTCACAAATCATATGGTTTAGCGAATGTATGCAACATGATCACAAGCCACAAAATGATTACTGTAAAGGAACAGGTTCGTGAAGAAGATAGATGGTTTCAGGAGAATTTGCAACAGTCTATCAATAATTGTGTACTACCAGAAGTGACCTCACTGCAACAATTTCATGATTTACTTCTTCAGCAACTAAATGACAAAGTTTTGTATAAACCTTCCACAACAATGGAAGATCTCTCCTTTCTCTCTTGTTCCACATGGATGTCTTTGCAAAGTATTGATCTCTTTGTTCACCTTCTTAATGACCTGAGCATAACAAGGAAAGCGCTACAAAATGGCAATTTCGTAAATCATTCAAGTAAAGCAATACACCAGAAACAATCAGCAACTGAACACTTTAAACAGCCTTTTGAATGTTTCTTGATAATCCTGAATGTGGGTAAAGATAGTGAACAGAGAACCGTGGTATCATCAAACAACATCACCAGGGATCGTTTGAGCATGCTGGAAATAAACATTTGCAACGGAAAATACAACTATTTGAATTTGTTGGGATTATCTCCCCAAGTTAATCTTTGCAGTTCTATCAAAAAAATTATTCATGCTGTCAGTCATCTGCATGGGAAATCCATGGCAGGTCCTACTAAGGTAGACAGAGCGCATTGTGCCATAGGTGAGAGATCCAGGAAAGCATGCAGTGATGAATGTATTCAAAATTATCCATTACAGCAACGTTCCCAGATGTGGAACAGTTCCTATCAAGATGGCTGCTGTATGTATTGGAGCTCCAAAAGTCTTCAATGGCTGAGAAATCCTACATCTCATGCTTCTTATATTTGCAAAGTATTGATTGCTTGGCATGCTAAAAAAGAAATAAATTTAAAAACCTCAGAGTAATGGCTGAATATTGACAAAAGATGAATGAAGACAATAGTGCGTCCTCTGAGAAAATCAAGTAGACATAACCTCCCCAACAAAGACAAGTTTAAGTAGCATCAGCAAAGAAAAAAGAAAGACAATCGTTATCCAATTTCTTGATTCTGAAGCTTATACTGGAGACAGGGACATCACTATTGGGGGGTTTGGGGGGGTGTTTGAAAAATGGAATTCTGCAGGGCAAAACTAAAAAATTAATATGCTCTCGCAGGGCAAAAATACAAAAAATCAAGCTTCACAAAGTTTTCAGATTAAATACGAATTTTTCTGTTTGTTTTTGTCATTTGCTGTAGAGTGCATAGAAATTTGAAATTCCTTGATCCAAAAGTTTGAAATACCTTAGTCCACGTCCATGATTCCATTCCACATGTTCTGTATATTACAGAACTTGTGGTATTTCCGTTTATACATCCGCGTGGTGTGATATCGCCATTTCGAGACCGACAGCGGATTGGCAGATTTAGATTTTTCGAACTAATGTAGCTGGGACAAAGTGAAGATATGCGTAAGAGAAAGAGGCAGTTATTTACATAGACAGACTAACTAACCTCTTCCATTATGGACGGTGAGTTGTGATCTACTTTTTTTATTTAATAATGTTAACTTTACATGCTGCATGTTCTAAATTCTATTAATTCGGTCTCACCTAGCTGCAGCAGGTAGGCCATAGCAAAGCTGAAGATAGATCAGCTCTTTTTCTTAAATTTTCTAGAAAGTTTACTAGTAATTATAATCGAATTAATACCAGTTTTTCCCTTTTTCAGTGAATTTACAAAGTAGAAAGAGGGCTTACCGTAGAAAAATCAAATGTTCGATATGCAAGAAAGAGTTATACAACGATAATTTCCCAAAACACAATACAACGTTGCATAATGGAAAGGCTAAAATATTAGAAATTATTCCAGCTTCTCAGAAGCCATTATCATTTGCAAAGATGGTAAGTGAAGTGCAATTCTGATCTAAGTTATTTGCTTTGGTATTCCCACAAACAAACTTGACCTTCCCAGTTAAAAAACAATACTCCTATCGTGTTTCGGGCTATTAGGTGTAAATAAGCACTTGAAGTTCTAATAATTGTTATAATTTTTCTAAAAATTGTAATTTTACTTCTCAGCTCAAATCTTTTAATATATATAGGCTATATAGTAAAACCTTTTAATGATGTTATTTTACGATATTTTTTCAAAGAAATGATTTATGGTTTAAAATCATGTAGGGTTCAAAATCTGACGATTTTGCCAGTACATCCACAAGTGACCAAGATCATTCCAGCACCCAAGAAACCCAAAATCCAATTCTAGGCAGAGGAGGTGGGGCCAATGACTGTTCGGCCACGTTTCCTGCTGTGCACAAGGATTCCTTTGACATCGAAGATAACGCCATTGAAACTTACAAATGAAGAGGTAATAATAATATCTAATGGTAATTTAACCCCTATTAACATGAATGTCACTACCAGGGCTTCACCTGCAATCAATTTCAAACGAGTGCCCTTCACTATAACCAGGTTTTGATGGTTTGATTATGGGAACTCATTCATCCATAAACTTATTTCCGGCTGGGGTGCTCATTAGATATGAGAGGAATTCATTTGTAATTTAATATGAAACTTGTAGGAATTCATTTGTAATTTAATATGAAACTTGTATTGCAACGGAAATGCGACATTTCAAATAACATGGAACAGTACGAGGTTTCTTCATTTCTCCCACCATTCAGATAGGCATGTCAAAGGGTGCTGATTGGATGATTTATGGTCCATGTTCTATGGAGCAGAAATGTTTCCAGATTATGTTATTGCTAAGTTTTTTCTCACTTATTCTTAGGACTACGATACAAATATATGAATTGAGGAAGAAGATTCTAAAATAAATTCGGTAGAAACTGAAGATATTACTTGGTTGGTTTGTGCTGGGCAGTTAGAGGTTTTTTCAAAAATCGGTCGTAACTGTCAGACTTTGCTGGAAAAATTGAAATCAGAGGAAAACGTTGATGTTTTGACATTTGCTCTAGAAGCGAAAAGTTTAGCCAAAGAAGACGAAAGACTTTCACAAAATATTGTGAAAAATTGTTCTGTTGTTATTGAAAAAGAAGAAAATCGGCAAGAAGCCATTGGATGTTCCCGTTACGTAGATTAAAGTATGTTGATAAGCCAGGACCTGGGCGACAGACCAAAAAAATTGAACAAGGATCAAAAAAAATTCTTGATAACAGCAGGACCATATCAACCAAAGCTTTGGAATTACCCGAAAAATGAAAGCATATCTAGCCTCAAAACCTGCAAATTCAATCCTAGTTGGTATCAATCATTCCTCATTTGGAGTATAGCAAAAAGACAGACAAAGCATACTGTTTGAATTGCTCCATATTTCCAGTTGGACCAGGTCGCGAGAAAAGTGACACTGCTTGCATAGATGGTACTAGGGCATGGCATAAAATGAAAAGTGTTGGAACTGGAAATAAAGGCAAACTTACTCAGCATTTTCCATCTGACGCACATAAGGCAGCATTGGCTGATTTTGCTCGGTTTTCAATCAAACAAGGTCATGTCAATGTTCAACTGAAAAAGCATCTAAAAGAGATGATAATTCAAGACAAAGCTGATGAAGAGAATTGTAAATCGATAATGATGATTTTGTTTGATATCGCCAGAACATTGGCAAGACAAAGAATTGCTTTCAGGGGCACTGCAGGAGACCAGAACGGTAATTTTGTCCAATTTGCGAATCTGCTCTTCCAGGCACTGTCCACGTATAAAAGAATGGCTTGATAGCGAACGACTTAAGCCTTACAGCACGAAGTACATGAGTCCAAATTCACAAAATGAATTTTTAGAGCTCTTGGGGGAGAACATAAAAGGAAGAATTAAAAGATGAAATTGATTGTGCCAAAGTGTTCCCGGTTTCTGCCTACACAACACCTGATGTTAGCAATAAGGATCAATTGGTTGTGGCTGTAAGATATGTTGGCAAAAAAGGAATTGCATGTGAGACAGTCGTGGAAATGAAAGAATGCTGTGACAAACATGGAGATAAAACAGCAGAATGTATTCTGAAGTATCTGGAAGCAAATGAAATTGATGTAAAATATCTCTGCATTCAAACATACGATTTTGCTAATAATATGTCTGGGAGAATCAAAGGGACACAGAACATACTACAAGATATTCTCGAAAGAAAGGTTCCCTATATTCCATGTCAAGGACATCGATCAAATGTTTTTAATGAGCATTGTGCGAAAAAAGTGCAATAATTACTTCAATGTAGGATAATCTACAAGACATATACGTTTTTTTCAGTGCCAGTTTCAAACAAAACAAAGTTTACAAGGACGAAGTTCAAGAAGTTGATGAGAACTCCTTGAAACTCCGCAACATGTCAAAAAAAAGATAGGTCTACTGCTTAGAGTCGATAGAAGCTGTCTGGCGAAGTTTACAAAACATTCCCAAACCAATTGAAAAAGATTCCTGATTTCAACTTTTCCAGCTATCCTCTTTGGCCAGTTGCACTACCGAAATTTAGAAAGGTTCAAAATAAAACAATTGAGGTCAGCTAAAGGAGACTTTGAGACCAAACTGCCACAGCTACCCTTGGGGTCTGTAGAGGAACTTCTCTGCTGGCAACACCATATCAGATCCTCTGTTAGATACATTGAGATACCCCTAGTAGATTGTCTAATCACTACTGATGCAAGCCATAAGGGCTGGGGGGCACAGATGGAAAACTCCCAACCGGTGGAAGATGGGGCAGCTCCGAACTAAATCACATTAACTTCTTAGAGTTGAAAGCAGTCTTTCTAGCAATAAAAGCCTACTATGGCTACTTTAGAATCAGGAGCGACAACTGCACTGCTATTGCTTAAATTAACCACATGGGTGACATAAAATCTCCTGACTGTGATACGCTTGCAAAAGAAATTTGGCAATTTCTGTATAGACAAAAATATGTGGCTCCCTGCAGCCTACATTCCAGGGAAAGATAACACAACTGAAGACAATGTCACGTGAATTCAGTGACCAATTTGAGTGAATGCTAAAGCCCAAAATTTTTCAACAAATAGTCTTAAAGCTAAACTTTCTCTCTGATATTGATTTGTTTGCATCTAGGCTAAATCACCAAGTAGACCAATATGTTTCTTGGACACCAGATACAGGCTCTATTGCCGTTGCTGTGTTTAGCATATCTTGGGCAGATATTAAATTTTATGCCTATCCTCCTTTTGGCCTAATTGGAGCAATGCTATCGAAAGTAGCAAAAGAGCATGCTACGGGGATCATAATTATACCAGACTGGCCCACACAGTATTGGTACACAATAATGAAGAAAATGCTTGTGAAGGAGCCCATAGTGTTACCAAAAATCAGAACACTGATCACACTGCCATTCAACCCAGATGTCAGACATCTGCTAATACCAAAAACAAAGCTTTTTGCAGCACTGGTATCTTGGGACACATAAAAAACAGACAAGTTTCAAAGAATGTTAGCGAGATCATTATGGATTCTTGGAAAGATAAAACAAAATCCAAATACAACTTAGTGCTCAGAAGCTGGGAGCCCTTTTGTGATGAGTTTGGTGAAAATCCCATTCATCAGACTGTAAATAAACTACTTGAATTTTTCCTGCGACTTTACAAAGGAGCATGCTTGTATAGTAGACACTGTGCAGCACGCAGTGCATTAGCAGCAGTGGTTACCATACCTGGGTATGCCTCTATCTCAGAGTACTCCGTGATCGCCAGATTTCTTAAAGGAATTTTCAACTGGTATCCACCTCGGCCAAAGTATGTCAAAATTTAGGGTTTGAAATGAAGTGCTGCATCTCTATAACAGTCTTCCAGAGAATAGTTTACTGTCTCTAAAGGATATCACACAGAATATCACAAAGGATATCACAAAGGATATCATTCCTTGTTGACCAGGACTGCTTAAGCAGCATTGTTTTGTTTGCAAATTTATTCACTTGTTCTGCTACATGTAAAATACATGAAAATGGGGGAAAAAATTCGTATTTCGTTTAGTCTAAACCTGCTTTACCAGCAACACCTTTGGCAGGCTCTGCAGCTTTGCACTCCATTCAGACAGGGCTAGGAGCAGTGAGGTAGGAGCAGTGAGGTAGAATCGAAAATTAACCAAATGTAGTGATGGGCAATTTGGACTCAATGAGCTGTGAACTGCAAGGAGCAGTAGACTACATGCCACGCCCATTCCCACCCTTTATTAATATACAAATAGAGAGTAGCTGAACTTCAAAATTCAGCACAATGATTTCATTTATCCATCTGTCCTCTTTCTCTGCTCTTTAAATAGTGATCTTCCTGCCTGTGCGTGCAATCTCATGTAGTCTGCTGCTCCTTGCAGTTCACAGCTCATAGAATCCAAATTACCCGTCACTACGTTTGGTTTATTCTCGATAACACTGGGTGCGTTGCCTGATAGGTTGAAAAAATATTAGCCCAGCAATCACATGTTGGACAGTAAAACAATTCTCGTTCACTATACTTTATCTTTGTATTTAAGCCGGGTCCACACAAAATTATATAGCAATTTGATTTCTAAATTTTTGCCGTTTTTAGCTAGAAGCTTGATAAATGTATTTTGTCCACAGAATTCCAACAAAGGCACACACTAGTTTCCTGTAGTCAAGAGCTTACTACCAAAGAAGAATGACTGCCAAATAATCACAAAGACAGAACACTTTGAATATCCTGGTAGCCTCTGGAACAGATTTACTATACTACTGTGAAGATTGAAAAACTGAGAGGTTTCCTGCTAAAGCAAAGCCCAACTGCTTATACATTGAAAACCAAATAACCGAATCTTCCAGTCAGAAGCAGAGTCACCAGGTCATGATTGATGGCACATAGACAAATATAAATATCTTCTAAATATCTGATAAATATCCGTAAATAGCCGCTCCTACTGTGATTGATAAATTTTTCATACGGTCTTGTACCTTCAGAAACGGCAATTTTTAAGGAATTTGCTACATTGTTATTCATAACATTTTTTGATACAAGATATTAACACATCACCTTCTTTGAACGGATTGCCTGCCTCTTCAATTGTGTTCTGGAATGCTTTAACATTGTGTCCTCGTGATGTCTTGTCTTATCATGGTCTCCATCATAGTCACTTTAAATGATTTTAAAATCCTGATGTATGATTATGAAGAATACCTAAAGCCCCACTGTCAACTTTCAATAACCCTAATCCATAGGAGCTTTGTTGGACCTAACATTTATAAGTTGTTCCACCTCCCCCTGTTTAAAATGCCTCTGAGATGAAGAAGGGCTATGAAACGTGGCATAGGGATACAGTATCACAAACAAACAAATACATATGTTTGGGCGCTCCCCTCTTCTATGGTGATGTAATATTGACATAACAAAATGACAAATCATAAAGAAAAGTGAATCTGAAGTAAAGGATTATGGCACTAAAATTGTCCATAAGGTCTCAGGAAAGTTTAAAAGTCCATTCACTTGGAAAAAGCCACTTATGCCTACATCATACCATTTGACAGATGAATTTTGTACATTAACAAATCGAGGTGTTCCTAAAATATAACTTTGAATGCCTGAATTGTGATAAGAATGTAAAGGAAGGCACGGTTATAGAACTCTAAAGTGTAGAGAATTCAAAAATTGTCATTTTGAAACTTTCCAAAAATAACTGAAGCATTATGTCATTAATGACATCATGACATTCATTTAATGCTGATGACATCAAATCTAAAAACAGATTGCAGATTTTGAAAGGAAACATGAAGCTCAATAAGATAAGTAAATGTCAGTCATCTCCCTTTTTAGTAACCTTGTCCAATAATGTCCACTTTCCTTACTGCAGTCCAAATATCGTCATCTCACGTGACTATGTACCAATATATTACCAAAAAATTTCTTCAGATGTTGAGTAATATAGAAATATGAAAAGTGAAGTTGGTAGGCATTAGGGTATATTTATTGTTTTGCTCAAGAGCTTGATCTTCTGGCAGCAATGAAAATTTCTTGGTTCTATTTTGAAGTAAAGTTGGCTTTTACTCGTGCTAAGTTATAGGATGTTTTCTTTGAAGTTGTTGTAAAATGGCAATGAAAATGAGCAGTCAGGGGTATGTCTTGTGTGATCCAATGCCAACATCTTAGGAACCAACCACTCAAGTGCACTTAGGCTTAGTTTATAAGTCGTGCTGCTGCCATGCTGAACCAAATATCCTTCAGTTCGACTCAAGCTCAGCAAATATGGGAATGATTTATGTGTGCCACTCTGTTGCCACGCCAGCAAATGTAAATTGAACTACACAATAATTGGAACTGGGTGTAAGTGTCATCGTAACAAGGTTTTAAAGGGGCGCAAATTTTTGCGATGAGTTCAACTGGTGAGTTTTCGAAATTCTATTATTCTGAAAAGAACGGATTCAAAGCATAAGAAGCATGAAAAACAAGAAAGAATACTTCTCTGGCTCCATGAGCAGCAGAGAATATTCAGGGTAATGATGAATGCTGGCCTATTTCTTCTTGCAAAGCAGCAAATAATCACTGTAGACAGGTTTTGTTCATGCAGAAGATTTAGTAATAAATGATTTATATATTTTTTCCGTGTTTCCAGACAAACCTTCCTTAATCTTCTGGAACATGTACAGAATATCCTGGAGAAGGTTTCACCTACTGAGGACCTGATACAACCAGAATGCAGATGAGCTATTTTTCTGTTTAGGGTGGGAAGAGGTGATTATTTTCACACAATATCAGAAATTACAGGACTTGGCACTGTGACTGTTTGTAATAAATAAAGCTATTGTTAAGGAACTTGGGGATAAAACTGTGGCAAAACGCTTCCAAAAGAAGCTGCAGGAGTTTTAAGATGAAATGGCTCTCGTGGATGATGAATGGCAGTTTTCTTTTGCTTTTGGAGCAGTTGATGGCTGTCATTTTCCAATAAAATGACCTCCAAGAGAAGGTATGAAACGAAGTTGCCCATGCATATATCGGCGATTTTGCAGCAAAAGTCTAATGTTGGAGTTGTGAGCATTTTTCCGCAAACTTTGAAAGTAAGTTTTTCATAAAATATTCAAAATAGCACTGTACAAACTTAATAATAATATTTGTTAAACCTTTTTGTTTATATAAGGCACGAGTTTCTAATGATTTGTTAAAAGATCTTTGTAATGAACGTTTGAAATTTGTCACTTTTTGTCTTGCGAAAAACCTCATCGAAGTGGCCTCTTTCAAGTTACTTTTTTGGAAAAACTAAACGAGGTTTAATGAAAAAGACAATTCAAATAAATATTTTAAATCTATTGAAACATTGATATTTTTATAAACCCCTATGAGCCCCAAGGCTAATAGATGATATGGCACTTTACTTTTTAGCGTTTTTCGCTAATTGGATGCATTACCAACCGCCATCACAATTTAGGCCCATAGCAAGCTTCCGCAAAAGCAATGGAAGCAAAAGAAATTTGTTGCAAAGTCAACAAACTACGTTTGCAAACAATGAGTAAATTCAAAGCTATGGTTTTATATTGATGTATTGATTATTGATATTTACAACAATTTTAGGCTGTGGATACCAATGTCATCAAATGGCAAACCTCCAGCTACCTGCAGTGGGCACATAACACAGTGCAGGAAAATGTTACAGGCATTTCACTAAGGTTATCTAGCTGCCTGTGAATTATTCCATAAGTCACGTTCACACTCAAAACAACTTTTTTAGTAAGAAAGATGCAGAAAAAAATTGTTAAAAGAACATGCTAGACATCAGGATTATTTGTACCCTTATGCTACATAGTATGGTCTCAAACAGAACAGTTCAACTCAAGACCAGCTAATTGAAAGCCCATAAGGCAGCATGTTTCAATTATATGAGGTTTTATCACCAAACGTAGCAACAGAAACAAGGGCTCAAATAGGTCTTTTCACAAAGCTTTTGAGATAACAGATGAAGAGCAAAGCTTTTGAGATAATAGAGGAAGAGCAAACACTCATAGTCATTCAGTTTTTATGTGGCCTCACAAACCATCATGTTGAGACTTGTGAAACCCATATTAAGAAAATCATAATATCTCTGGAAAACCATTACTGAATACCTTGCTTGTGTGCATCAAAATTTGTCTGAAATCCTAATTTCTGTTATAACTTTTCCTATGACCTGACTGAAATTTATACAGCTATGTAGTAAGTCCTTGGGCATTTTCCCCCCTCACTTGGATCTTTGAGCTTTCAACATACCTTAAGATTTTAACTATGAAAATTCAGCTAGGTTTGAAACAACAGGGGTCTTTGTGCTACAACCTTTACACTTGCATCTGACAATTGAAACAGGGACACTTATGCATAAAAGAATTTTCAAGCATTCTGTGCCTTTGCATATCATGAAATTTCAAGCCAATGAGCATGAATTTGTTGTTTTAGAAACATCTTAATACTACCAATAGAGAGCACTTGATGGGCAAGAAACTGCAAAAATATGAACTAACAAAAGAAGTAGTTTGCCATCCAATAGTTTCTATTTTGAAATAGTGTGTAGTTTAATTTAATTCAAGTTAATGAATATGTACAATGTTAAAAAAAATAATAACTGTACTGTATTAAAAGTTAGGGATTTATTTGTTGCACTACTCTAATAATTTATACTTGTTCTTCCATATTCCAACACTGTCTAAATTGAATTTTTTAAGACAAGTGACAGAGGAGCAACTTGTTTCTTGTTTGTAACTTCTTTGAATTCAACTTGTTACTACTTGTTTCTACATGGTTCTGTGTGTGCAGAGTGCAGACAACACCGAAAAAATTCTTCAAACTCAGCGAAAAGAGCAATCATCAAAGGGTTGCGCTTGCTCTTCAAAATATAATTGCAACGATTTATCCATTTCTTGTAACAAAATAATCCAATATCAACTGTTTTTTTGGCGAATCAAACAGTTCAGCTTGACAATACTACCCGCTGCACCGGCCTGTATTCAAAGTTTTTAAAAAACTTGGGAAGCGTTAGATATACAACAATCAGGTGTAAAAGCTATTCAAAGATAAAAAATACTCCACAGATTGGATATATCTCTAGCGATTGCAGAGAATTCTCAAGATTTTCATCGAACAATTAGGCCAATGGAACCTTCGGCCAGCACAGCAAAATGAAACTGCAGCAATAGGCTTACTCGTCGGATCTAAAAATAGATTGATGGTGTTGCGCGCAAAGCAGTATGGGATCGAAATGCGGACAAACATTTCTATTCTCATCACGCAAGCTACTGTGAAGGCAGCCTTGAAACTGCATCTCTGTATCTCTGTTTTTATCGAAATCTAAGATATAAAGATAATGTACAACGCTGAGAATACTAGAAGTAAAGGTGCAACAAAACACTGTGCATGGGGTGTATGCAAGTCAGATTCCCGTTATCCAGAAAAGTTACCAGAAGGAACTAACTTTATTCGATTTCCAAAGCCTGGAAATGTCAAGGATGGAATGACAGAGTGGGAGAAAGGGCAACAAATCCTCAAAACCGAGAAGGCAAAAAGGTGGCTTCATGCATGTGGGAGGAAAGATTTTTCGAAAATATCAGATATAAAGAAGGACACGTACATATGCACCTTACATTTTATGGAAGGCAAAGGCCCAACGGAAGACCATCCTTACCCGGTCCTTGCAACGCTGACTGAGAAGGAACAAAATCAACGGGCAACACGGGCAAAGACGAGATCAAGGTCCAGGAAGCGCAGGGAAAATCCAATCGAAGAAACTGGTGCCTCGAAAAAACACCAGCAAGAGTCTTCGTGTTTTCCAGTACCTGGTGATACTGAAGAGCAATCGGAAGATACCAGCGTTTTATTTGAATCGGGACTCCCTGGGCCTAGCAGAGCCTCTCTTGAATCTCAAGACCAGGGGCGTACAGACAAAGAAACCCAGACTGTGTACTGTAAGTACACACTAGGAGCAAAAGTAGAGACCATGATCTACAGAAATCGACTTATTCAAGAAGGCATAGGTTTATTCCCTTCAGAGCAGAAAGAGGTCAATTTAATGTCTTCTGAAATCATAATAGCAGATGACAAAAAGTGCAAATATTTTACAGGGCTTCACACTGAACAATTTGAGGCTCTATTTGAGTTCTTAGGACCAGCGAAATATGAACTGTCTTACTGGGATGGTCCTGAAAATATTGAAAAGGAGCCTTGCAAGAGGAGAGCCACAGGGTATATCTGTAAAGGAACAGCTTTTTCTCACATTATTGAGACTGCGTAGAGGATTCAACATTGCAACAATTGCTCATATGTACAGTATAAGTAATACTGTGGTGAGAAAATTTTGTAACATGGATCCAGTTCATGTTTTGCCACTTCAAAGAGTTTGAACATTTAATGTTTCCTAGCAGACAAGCTCTGAGGACTTTTTGCCAAAAGTTTTCCAAAAATTTAAGAATGTGAGATGCTCTGTAGACTGTACGAATTCTTCTGCCAAACACCAAGCAATTATGCACAACAGGGAAACATGTTTTCCTCATATAAGCATCACAACACTATGAAATGTTTAATTGCTGTGACCCCCAATGGCTCTGCTTGCTTCGTGTCTGATTTGTTTGAGGGGAGCATTGATGATGTGTCCATTTTTCGGAAAGTGGAATTCTGAGGCATATTAATCCAGGTGATGCAATACTGGTTGATAAAGGATTTACTGTGCAAGATTTATTGTTCAACAAGCAAGCAACAATACATATACCACCATTTCTTGGCAAAAGGGATTGCCTTACAAAAGAAGAAGAACTTGCAACAAAAAGGATTGCCAAGGCCAGAATCCATGTGGAGAGATTCAACGAAAGACTCAAGAAGTTTAGACTAATAGGAAACATAATCCCATTGAACCTTAGTTCCATTGCATCACAGCTTGTATATGTTTCATGTTGTCTTGTTAATTTTCAACCATGTCTCTGTAAATAAGCAATTAGAGAACCTGGGAAAGTTTATATGGATTTTTTTGAAAATAAGTGTTATAAACCTAAAAAGGTTATTATAATGATACATATCAAATATAGATCTATATAGATATATACATTCTCATCAGCAACTCTATAGATGTGAATAAAATAGTATATAATTCTCAAAAAACAAGCACATAAAAGTTTTGGTGTAAACCTGCAATCAGTATTAGGCATCAAAGTATCAAAAATATATAGATAATACAAGCAGTTTCAATCTAAAATAACTGGAAGTAGTCCACGTGGCACCTTCATTAGAAAATATTCAGGTACCAAGACTTTTTCCCAGAACTCTGAAGTTGCTTTGATGATTTGCATCTGGATGCCACTTTCTGGATAGAATCTCTCAATTGATGGAGGTCCTTTTTGAGAGAAAAGAACAAAATCACAAAAATGACCTCCAGTTACCAGAAGCTGCAACTGAATCTGGAAATAATACCCATGGCTCAGTCCTGGCCATGAACATTTTAGCAGGCGGGCGGTCAAATCGCCCTCCTCGCCAAGTCAGGCAGGCGATTTTTAAACTACTTAGTATCTCAACGGAATGCTTTCAGAATGTACTGACAGATAGATTAATGTTCTCCTTGAGTTTTTGTGTTGTTTTTAATCTTTTATCATCGCAATTTCTATTTTTGCAAAGTTTGACTAGATTGCGACTTGAAAACTCGTAAACTTTATCGTTTTCTGAACGAGTGTTTATTACATTCCTCAAGCGCTTTGTCTATTTAAATACACAAACAGGTCATTAATGCATTTAAATTAACCACTTATGTTACCAGAAAGTTAAAAGGGTTAATAACAATAATGAAAATTATTAACCAAAAGATAAATTAAAAACCCAAGGCGGGCGATTTGCTATGAAAACAACTGAAGAGGCGGGCAGTCTAACGCCCGCCTTGAGCAAATGAGGCGGGCGTGGAGGCGCGCGCGGCGATCGCCCGCCATAAACGGCCAGGTCTGATGGCTTCGCTTTAAATGGATTAATCCATCACTTTCAAGTTTGAAGCACTGATGCTGAAGGGTTTCCTTTGGAATTGTGCAGTCTTTCCAACCAGAAATTACTTCCTCAACTGTCCTTGTTTTCAATAGTTTTAGACATTTAATTTCCAAAATTCCTGCAGTACCAGACTCTTTATCTACAACAAGTCCGTCTGGGCTTGCACCAAGATGAGGATACATTTTGTTAATCCATAACCCAGTTTCTGTTACTGTGTTATCCGTAGCTTTAACATATGCATCTCGAGCTGCTGGTTCAGCATCAATCCCATACTTCATGTCTGCAGTACAGATGTTTTGCTTAAACCACAATCGTTCATATAGGAATTTGAAGCAGCGTTGTTTTGCTTCCACCTTGAATGCCAAGACTGCATTCCACAAGGAAACAAGGTAATGGCATTTTGAGGCAGTTACTCTTGGCCAGCGCTCTGCAAACCATGTTTCAGATTTGCTCTGATCCTCTGTACCAGGAACTTGGCAAGATGATTCATGCTCCCCACAAAGCTTATCACTTTGCTCCTGCAAATTTTCTTTAAACTTTCGCACAAGTAATCTCAAGATACTGAGGTCAGCATCTTCAAGATCAAAATCACTATATTTGATGGCAAGAACTGTTTCCCACATTGAGATTTCTCCCACACCTGCACTATAACTTTGCAAGTTGGTCACAAACGTATTTTGTAGTACCTCGTCAACCTTACCATGGTACTTTGCTGGCCTAGGGTCCCAATTATAAAGTTTTGTTTTCTTTGGTACTTCACTTGGCTTGTATTCTGCTTCATGTAAAGGCTTGGGGTTCTTCTGGCGCTTTTTTCCTCTATTCCATGAGCAAGGCTCAGATGTCTTTGGAACTTGCACCATATGGCCATGCTCAAGAGTAATCATTGATGAATAATAAGAGAGCAGCAACATGAGCACATCTTCCCAAAGATCTGGCAATGCAATTGCAGCTTGCATGTTGAACAAACCCACTCCCTTTGCTAATCTTGACTTGCACAGACAGAGGTACTCTTTCCTCATTGAGTGGTGGACATGGGCTCTGGCAAAGTAATCCTTTGAATTTCCATTGTCTTGAATATTCTCCACAAAACCGCTCTTTAATAAATTTCTGCCCTTTTTTAATGGCTTGGCAGTCGCAGTGCCACTACTCTCTGTTCCTGATCCTTCACTATCACTCTTGTCCTCATCAGCAAGGTCAAGGAATTCATTCTGAAGAGATTCCACGAGATAGTGATACAGATGCCCATAGTTATACATGGCAGGAATATCCTGGGAAGGGAACATCTTCCAGTCAGTGCATAGAGCTTGACTTGATTCATCTTGCAATGCTCCTTGAGTGTTCAAATTCAGTTTCGAAGCTTTCATTGCATACCATTTTCCACCATCAACTTTCAGATCCACTTTTTTCTGTATCGATAAACAACCTTCTACCCTCTGAATCAGATCTCTTTTCTTGCCAGTTCTTTTCTCTCCGTGACACTCAAGCCATCGCTTCAATTCAATAACGCTACAGTCCACTGCTGGTTTTAAAAGTTTGGCACCAGGTACATCCTCTTCGGTCAAAATAATTTGGTTGCCCAAACTTGACATGACGGCCTAAAAATATCGATGGCCTAAAAAGCAGCAGTCCAGGTTTGCGCAAACAATCGCCGATTACTGTAGGTAATATTAACCAACAGTTCTATAAATATATGTACAATGTTCAGAACGATGTTTTAACAGAAACAGTTCCCGAATAATATAGCCGAATCAATAATCAAAGCAGGAAAGAAACGACAGAAACACCTATTAATAACATTCATTTTTTGGCAGCCAAGGCGATGTTTGTCCGCATTCCGATCCCGCGATGCTTTGCAGGGGGAATTGTGACGTATGTGGCGTGAAGCCCTATTGGTTTTCTTTTTCAGACGAATTGGCAACATTCCCTTGGAAAAACAAAAACAAGTCTCTAAACTATATTGTCTAGAGTCAGCTTTTCAAAATATGTTAATTTACAAACCAAACAGAAACGAACAGAACCAACATCAAAATGCTAAAAATCAGTTAGAAAGCATAAAAAAAGAACCCTAAACAGAGAATCTCGCAAGTTCAACAAACACATCTTTAGCTTCCAACGAGTGTCCTTCAGACTCCCAGTGTTCCTTCAAATCTGAAGTTAAAATGTTTGTTTAAAAGGCTCACCATCTAGACCTGGTCTTTCTTGAGCTGTTAAAACCATTTTTTGAAAGGCCTGGTTAATCAGATTTTTTAAAAAGATTTCTTGCTGGCTTTCCCAAAAATGTCAATGAGTTTCTGAATTCATTGATTTTGAACTGGTGTCTAAAACAGTATTATGAGTGTCACAAAGGAGGGTAGAGTATTCAAACCACATTGGATTAGCTGTTCTCAAGTATAATTATGGAATATGGAGGAGATGTTATGTTCAGTGGTGAGAAAAAAGTCTAGCTATTCCAAAAGGTGAAGACGTTGTCGCCAAGTACTCAAGGCCTTTGCCTCATGATCATGAGGTCATGGGTTTCCAATCTCTTCGGGACTACTTCCAGAAGCCTACAGTCAATTCAGCTAACCATCCTTCTGAGGTCAGTAAATGAGTACCCAGGGTATTCGATCAGAATATCAGTCTGGAGGCACAAGCTGCAGGCCCACATCAGTTGCAAAGCTGCCAGAACCCCCAACCTGCTTTAACAAATAAAGATTGCTTGCTTGCTCTCTATGAGTTCACTAAAAGTTTCAGTGCCAGGAAGATTTAAATCAGAATTCCATAATCACGGGCCTTCAATGATGATAATCTTGCACCCTCTTCTCCCAAAGCAATGAGACTGATTAAGAAATGAGTTTTATAAAATTTACTTGGTTTGCAATTACTAAAAACACATATAATCAGGCTACAACATACTTGCTTATAACATACTCGCACATATAGCATACCTTCTAATTTGTCTCTAGAATGAGCAAATATAAGAGACCACCCTGTTTATAGATTACTTTGCTTAAAGAATACAAAAATCTGCGATCTGTGATATACAGATCATTGTAGTAAATTCAGCTTTAAATATGTTATTCTCAAAGCTATCATTTAGGGTACCCCGATAGACTTTGCAGAAAAAAACATATTGTATAATTAAATACCCCCACTAAATCCTATGTGAAAAACTTTCTGTCTGTCAGTTGCAAAGCCTGGTTCACACCGGTTGGATAAGAAAATGCTCACTGACTTTTCAGTGAGATTATGTGTTATATCACTGGTGTGAACGTAAAAGTTTCGTCTCTCTGCCTTAATTTCAGTGAGAACACCGGTGACATTAATATCAAAACGTTGGTTGGTATTAATCAAAATGTGGGTTGGTATAATTATCTCTGATAATCTCACGAAAATCACTAATCCACTGCTGCCATCTCCAATATAACTGGAGGAACACTTTTTATAGAGAAACATACTAAATTACTACTTTTCATGCAAAGTGGGCGCTTAGTGGAGAAGCATAAGAAAATACGACAGGAAAATAGTCATGGAGGACTAAAAAAGAGTATTTCAGAAAAGAGATTTGATAGTAGAACCTAGAACGAATTTTGATCTTGGTAAGTAGAAATCATTTGCACATGGTGCTTCCAGATAAGTTACATCCACAAGCGTCTTAAGCAGGAAAAAAATTTAAAAGCATATTTAAAAGTTTATTTTGTCTGACACTCTTTGGAGAATGACCTACAGAAACAGACTAAAACAATAAACTAAGACCGAATTTGTACCCAGATGCAGCTTTAAATGCGCTGATAAGAAAGAAAAGCTAAGAATGGGCATTGTGTTTTAAACGCTGGTCAGCCTTCTCAGGAAGAACAGTGAAAATTAATTGAACTGTCCAAGTGAGAAAATGAACTCTTTCTGTCTGTACAGAACTTGACAGAGTGTAAAAAACTTTGAGATGAAACGATGATCTAATCCTGCCAGTTATTCCAAAGTAATCCTATTTTCTACACACTCTGGATAATCTAGTAAACATTTTCCTATGAGGGTATCATGTTTTAGCAGGGTGGGTTATTGCCTAGAGTTATGAGGTGTGTGCTCCCTTTGCCAGAAGTCGTGGTGACAATGTTGATAAGAACATGTTGTTTTGCCCTGCCTCCTATTCTCTTGATAGTTCTCTAAAGTCTGCAGAAAAAAAATTGTTTAGAGCTGTATATAGGTTATATGAGGTGATGCTAAATGTTTCCAATGGATGGTGTCATCATTTTTTGCAACTGTAAGATTGTTCCCATGTGAAAAACCTACATCAAACAACATTCTGCTTGTAATTACAATGACTTGGCATATTTGAATTAAAAATTATATAGTTATTTACTATTTTCAATGTCAATCACTTAGCAACAAATTGGTTGTCATGGCTACAGATTTATAAATAGAACCATACCATTTTCATGTTTTGGTCCGTAAAGGGTAGAAACTCAAATCTCCTTTATATCAGGTGGCTTCTGATTATATTTTAGAAACATAAATCAAAGGTTTTGTAGAGGAAGATAGGGTTACAAAAAACCCTTGTGCCAGAACCCCAAAATTTAATCCTGACATCCAGTCCCTAACCTAATATTTACATCCAGAAATGAATTATAACCCTGCATCCTCCGCCCTGCCCTAGACAATATAGTCATATCACTATAGTAAATACAGCTTGCAAGAAATAGTTTAAAACAAGCACTGAGGGTTTTAATAGATCACAAAATAAATTGTTGTACCTATCAAAATTACTTGTGTGGATATTCCAGCAGCAGTATTTGTCTTCACCATATAATTTTCTAGAACTTTGGCACATGTTTAAAATCAATGCATGATAAATAAAAACTGTTGTGAGAAAAAGATCCTGTATATCTCGTTCAATTTCCAATGTAAAGTTTGATTCCTTTTTTGCCCAAAGGGTCGATAATAACCATCAACTATCTGCATCATGACAACTGGGTTTTTTAAGAAGACAATCAAGAAAGAACAATATCCAAATGAAGGTTTTAGTGTAAAGTGTGCCTGGCAACTGACTCATATACTGTACATACACATTTATTTCTTATAAATATTTATATTACTTATATACTTTGTCATCCACAACACACAGCATGCACACATTCAGAGTACCCCCAGTGTATGGGCCCAAGTGGCAACAAAAATCTAAACAAGGATAAAACTACTTAGCCTCAAGTCTTATTATTAACATGTGCACTTTTCTAAAGATATCCCGGTAAATGGAGTCAGGATGCTGCACAAGAAATTTCAAATAATAAATGCTATCTCTATAGAATATAATATACGTTCCTATTTTACTTCATGGTGTGTAACTTTTACTGTGTTGCTAACACAGCATTGTTATAAATTGAATGAAATAACTGAATGTAATAAAGCGTTTCGTTTATCAGAAATGGAGAAATAGTCCTTCCTGTATCCCACTCAGTAATGTGAAATTGGATTTTGTTACAGTAGTCATTCTCTTGTTTCTTAATTAAGATGGCCTATCTTGAAATGCAGTGGTTGAATGTTTATTGAAGATGGCATTATCGGCAAACGTGAACCCAGAAATAAAATAAATACAGGTTTTGCATGTCGACATGAATCACATTTGCCGACCATTCTCTGTGGCTGTAAGTGTTTTGTTGTTGTTAAGAAAATGTTGTAAGCTCATTACAGCAGTTTCATTGCCACTAGAACAATCTAGACCAACAAACAAAGCAATGCGCAACACGAAAAAGGGTTGAAAAAAGCACCAATCCTGTAAAGAATTAAACCTGCTTAGGTTTGATTCAAACTATAAAGACAACAATTCTTGTCGTATTGCTGCTCGATGGTGGCCCATTATAGCCCACTGAAGTTTCTTTTTTCTTTTTTATTTATCATTGTTTGTTGTCAATAGTCTGAAAAGATGAACTTTGCCACTGAATGTGTCCAGTGCTCCATAAATACACAAAGGAAATGTGGATTTTTGGTAGTCATGGCCATCAAGTGACATTGTCCAATCTGAGCCCTAAATGATAAAATGATATTTAACCAGTCAAAACAAACATAAAGAGTATAAGAAAAACATCATGGGCATAGCCGAAAACTTAGTAGGGGCTTTGGGGTCAAGCCACTCCTGTGTAATTTTTGGAGGGCTGAGAAACCCCCTGGAAAAATAATTTATTTTATTTATTGTATAGCTTTAAACAAACTTAACACTCGCCTTTCAGCATGTTTCGTCATCATGCAACATGGTTTAGTAACTCACAATTACCTTTGTCCTCTTTGGTCTGTTATCATTATTATATACAAAACCTAAATAAGAAAAATGGTCTTTGTTAATTCATACATCTGTTTCTTTTTCACTTTTCAGCACCCCCCTTTGATAAGACATAAGTTTACTCCTTTGTATGCCCGATGACCCAAAAAAGACTAGGATTGCAATTTAGAACTTAAGATTATTCCATGAAAAGTTCAACACAGAAAATATGTGCTTTAGATGTTAATTGTCTTTGTGGTCTCATGTGACGCTTTTGCTTCCCAACATGCCTTTTACTTTCAAGACTAGAAGGATCAACATTAAACATCATGTTGTACTCCAGATTTCTAGGTACCTTCAAACCATAAACGTCACAAATTTTCTTGTGCAGAGCACAATATTCTAAATATTCTCTAGGCCCATTTAATTCTCTTTCCACAATATCTAGCAGCTCATCAATACTTGTACCAAAGTCAAAATATCTTATATAAAAAAATACAAGACAATGAGCAAGGCTATTTATGCTCCACTCATACTGAGAATAATCCCTCTTCATATAATCTAGAATTTCTTCTCTTTCCTTAGGTTCTTTCCACGTACTTTGCAAGGTTATCATGCAAATTTGGGTCATCTTTCCAGGTAGACATCTTGGTTGGAATGTTCAATTGCGGGAATACTTTGTTGCCATGCACTTGTTTGAAAGCGAGGCAGACATTTGTATGGCCTTGATGGGCCCCTACAATTTTTGTTGTTTAAAATTTCTTCCTGTTATAGAAAAAATATAAAAATAGAGGCCAAGAAAGAAAATAAAACTTGCAAAAAATAAAATATTATTGTAAAAAAATAAAACTACCATAAAAAAAGTAAAAATAGAAAATAAAAATTTTTCAAAGCATAATAAAAACATTTTTCTTAAAAGAGAAAAAAAATACTACAATATTCAGTTGGCCTTAATGGACCGCAATACTGCTCTATAGCTAGCAGATGAGAAATAACCCAAAATTCAACTACGATCAACGAGGATTGTATTTTTCTCAACAATACAAATAAGAATAAAAACTAGTAAATGCTATATCAATTAACAATTTAACCACAAATATCAATGAGATCACCTGGAGGTATGTTCATGTTTATGTTCAGAGTTCTTGATACATGACATCGATTCCAAGTTCAGAGTTCAAGTAAAAAAATAAGATTTAATTCAATCAACAGTAAGTTCTAGTTTTTCATGACTTCATGTCAAATATAATTTTCAGAATTCAAAATTCAAACTTCATGTTCAAATGTAAGATCCTTTTCTCTCATAGTTTTCTTAAGTATGTAGAGTGTTTAGAGTGTCTTTGTCTCTTCTTTATATTCTTCCATATACCCCATATGACGGCAAGCACAACACTAGCTGACTGCCTGACCCAAACTGTCGGGTCATGAAATGAACAAAACATGAAATAAAAAAATAAAACCAAAGCGAGGCTGTACCTAAATTACGTACACTTCCCCCTTGTCCAGCAACCATTTGTAGATTAGTCCCTTTTGAGCTGGTCAATTATTTTATTGCCTTCAGCAGCAATTTTTGCAGCCTTGTGTTGTATTATTTTGGTCTTCATTTCAGTTTTACCTTCTTCAGTAACAATTTGATTCTCTTGATCTTTTTGGATTTGAGTTCTCAGAGGATATAACTTCTGCAATGATCTCTCTATTTCTTATCCATTAGTGAGCAATAATCTGACACATCTAACCTTTCCTTTGCTCAGCATTGTAATTCTTCCTAGCTACCAGATTAAATGATTTGCGTGTCTCTCTCCTTCAACTAGTATGACATCTCCTTCTTTTACTTGCAACGCTGTCTGCTTTCTTGTAGATATTTGGTACTGCTCACGCAAATTGATTAAGTATTCGACCTCTTAATGTTTTGGTGTTATTTGGAAAGTCTTGATCTTCACTAGAGTCATCAAGACGTGTAGTAGTAAACTGCAGAAGTCTCTTTCCTATTATCAAGAGCAACAGTGCCAGTGTCCTTCAAGGCTTTCAGGATAAATGTTTGCAAATGGCGAGAATTCCATACACTTTTGATTGAATTTATAAGAACTGTCTGGAGTTCATCGGATTAGTCGTTCGTAGAAGCCACCCAACCAGAGGGCCTTAGCAAGATTGAATTTCAAAAGTTATACCCTTTTCCGCAGGTAAGCATTGCAGTTCTGTTAATAGAATGATTCTTCTTAAGGATGTCAAGGATTATTTTAATGTCATTGCATTTTCTGTCAGATGATACTACGGATTCCTCTACAACTACTGAATTTTCAAAAGCATAATGCAAATTACTCTGGACTAAGATCAGGTATGAGTTCGAAATGTACAGCCCTAGTAGAACTGCATGTAAAGAGAGCTACAAATATCGATAATATGAAAGAAAACGCAGTGACATATAAAACACCAGAATTAGATACTCAGGCACTTACGTACGTCAATGAAATTATGGCAGCAGGCAGTAAAAAAGTAATAGAAAAAGTTGGGAAAAACCTAAGAAATATGGAAAAAGAAAAGAAGTATACCTTCAACAATGCTAATGGTAAGAGTCATTACATGATTATAAAAAGTGGAAACGGAAAGGAAAAAGAATCGAACATCAGTGTGGAAAAGGAAACATTACCAGAACAAATTAATATAAATACTTAGACAACTGGATAACAGAAAATGGAACAATAGAAAGGCAACTACAAAAAAAACAAAGACTACAGAAATGATAGCAGCAATAAAAAGAATTGGAGATGAATCAAAAACAGGAATATTAAGTAGGTACAAGAATACAATGAAGTTTATTTGAAAAAACAGTGTTACTGGTGATGCTTTTTAATTTAAAGACATGGACTAATTGGAGGAAAATTCAAATAAAAGCAATAACAAATATGATGAATCTACCGCAGGGTACACCAATGTGGAGAATACTGAAAGAATTTGGTCTTTGGTCAATGAAGGAAAGAGTAGCATACAAAAGATTAATGATATGATATTAATGATATGTATGCAGTGCACACTGTAGAATATGCAATTTTTCTTGAACTGATTTTACTTTTACGTTAACATTTAGGCTTTTAATGGTGTAAATAGTGTATATAGTAAATAGTATGTAAATAGTGTCCCCAATTAGCAGTAATGCTAAATCCACTGACACTGTAATATAGTTATTATTATTTTTATTATTATTATAACAAATATTCAATTCAAAGACCAAAAGACTATGCAAAAACGTGATAGTGAGCCAAAAGATGGGATATAAACAATGTTGATATAGCAAAATCCCTACCCTTAGGTAAAACAAAAGCTACAATTTTATAGATACAATGATACATGCAACACAAACAATTTGCAACAAATACATACAATTTTTTTCTTAAAGGCCCGGTTAGACTATTAGATATTCCATTAGATATTCCATATATAGAGCATCTAAAACGAGAAATAATATCTAATGGAATATCTAACAGTGTAACGAGTCCATCAGATATTCCATTCATTTTGGCGCTGCCTGAATTCAGTAAATCGTCTTCTGAGCAGAGAAAAGACATTTTTCGTTGAATTTGATATATTTAAGCATGTTTCTCTCCACTATCGAAAATGGAACCAGAAATAAGTGGAAAAACATGTTGCAAGTCTACTTTTCGAAGTTTGGCTTTCTCAGTGCTTCCAACACACAGTTCCATACAGTTTTTCTATCGATTTTGGTAAAACATTAATAATATTCGCGATGAAAATTGGTAAACTGCAGTTTTCGCATAGAAAATACAAGAAATGGCCTGAAAAGTTCACTGTTGCTTCAAAACTTGCACGTCACTAAGTCATCAGACAGTCGGCATCTTTACGTCTGCATTCTTTTACATTATTAGACATAAGCTCCTTCATAAAATCTATATAAATACTATATAAGAGAATTTCAAAAATATAGACAACTGTATTTAAACGTTTCGATCTATGATCTTCATCTGTAACTGTTCTTACAGTGATTTGGGGCCTACTTAAATACCTATATTACAATGGGGTAACAACACAATAGCAACCTATCATGGGAACCTGCCTAATACAACATAATGAATAAGACGAAATTATGGGGAGGGCCGTGGAGAAAAAGACAATAGAAAGGGAAAGACAAAGAGGAGAGGCTTAATTAGCGCAAAAGTTAAGAGTGTTATGCTGTAGAGAAGAAGACAATAGAAGTGAAAGACAAAGAGGAGAGGATAAATTAGCGCGAAAGTTGAGAGTGATTTGCCGTCAGTCCCAAGAGAAACAAACGAACGAAAAAGCAAAAAAGCAAAAAAACAAAAAAACAGGATACAGTATAGAGAAAAATAAAAATAAAACCATAAGAGCCCACACAGGTCCCTCCACACATAAATATAAGGAAAACAATAACAAATTAGAAAAGGAAAAATGTTAGAAATAGTAAAAACATGGGAGTAACAGGTCTAGGAGTCCACAAGTCTAGAATTCAGGAGTATATGCCACCATGCTACATCATCAATGATCCAAATGGAACTTAACATAGAAAGCTAAGTCTGCTACTGCATTCGCACAGTCCATTAGGTGGCACAAAGGTTGCCCTAGTACAATGGCCTTGCAGCAGTGTTGGAGGAGGCCTATGAGAGATAGCAAGCTCCGCTTTGTCCCTTGCCATCTGGCCTGCCAAGAGGCAAGCTCTGATCCTAGTATTACAACTTTTCCCTGGGCAAGGCTTAATTGGAGAGAAACTGTATCAAGGTTAAAGATTAAAAATGTCAATCTAGTGGCACGGCTTTCCGTTTATCATCTGCAATTAACATGCCTAGATCAAATCAAAGGGAGAGGGTGCTGTCCAAGTCTGCCTTGGTATGCTTATAGTGTTGGGGCCATACTAGGAGAAAATCCTCCAAGTAGTGATGAATATAGGATAAGCCTCTTGAGAAATGTAGGACCTCTTGGAGCAGATCAGCAAATTGGGTGAGGATTAACGGCACAGAGCGCAAGCCAAAATGGGGGGCAAGGTCAACATAAAATTGTTCTTTCCATCTAAAGCCCATGAACTGACAACAGGATGGTGATACAGGGAACAAACGATATGCCCTTTTGATATCAAACTTGGCTAGCATAGATCCTTTGCGTTGCTGCATAATCCTATATCGAAGCCATTCTGAAGGCCTTCCACAACCCAACATGCATCCTTACTATGCCACTTATCTAAGTAAAATTGCCATAAGAGCGGCTTTAATGGGGTTATAATACTTGCAGATGGAAAAGAAAATTTCAAGGATTATAGAGCCAATCGAGGTAGTCATTTACATTTATGTTTAGGAGGGGATGCAGACCAGTCCATTTTAGGACAACATTTGAAAGCTTCTTGGGTAGCTTGTTGGGCAGTCTGACACCTGATTTTAGGGTGAGACATCCCACATGACAAACAGGCATGGGTGTATTGGACCTTGCATATGAGAAGAGCCATTGTTGAAGCAGAGATACACGTTTCTGGATCTTTCACTCTGAATGTATGCCTCTCTTGGATGAGAGCTTGCCCCACGTGCCAGTACAGCAGCCGACACTTCAAGATTATTGGCTGTCATGAAAGCTTGTTGGGCTTCCACGCTAGAAATAGAGGCTGTCTGACTTATAGTGCTTGCCACGGACAGGAATGTGGGGGCAGTTTCCAAATGGTCTGTGGTGGGTGCAACAGAGCTACATAAAGAAACAGATGACATACCTGGTGCCCCTGGTGAAGTATTGGAAACTGCAGACTCATTTTGAGTCAAACCAGAAGCTGGAGTTCCTTGGTGTGGCTGCTGTTGAGATACTAGCGCCTTCAACAGGCTAATGGCTGAATTTCAGGAGTCAAATTTCTCCATCATTCTTGCCTACTGATTGAGTCAGCAGCAGAAGAGGAAGGTGTTTGGGAAGAATAGCCATGTTCTTCCATACTGAAGGTTGGTGGCGAGTTGGAGCAAGGGTACAAAAGACAATAAATGTAGATGAATAAACAACGCTTACAAGCAGAAGCGGGGGTGGGGGGGGGAATCAAAGAAATAAGACAAACTGGAAATATGATAAAGCGAGAAATCGCAATGAAATGAAATCAAATTGGACCTCAGAACAACAACAACACTCAAAACATATCTATCAATGTCCATATAAAAAGTTTCCTAATGATGCAATTTTTTACCACTTGTAACGTAAAAAAGTTAAGTCTTTTAAACCACAGGATTCTTGTTGATGATACTCAATGATCAATATCAGAGTTTTAACCAAATCCAGACGCAGGTCCAGGTCAGGAACGCAGAAATAACCATGCAAAAATACGCAATAACCAGAGTATATGGAATATCGCTTTACTGTACATGTGTACATAAGACAAAAAATAGCACTGAGTCTATCCTATCTTTACTGAACACACCTATGTGTCTTTGGAGATTGCACCAGAAATCACAATACCCGACACTTGTTCAACAGTTCAATGTACAAAGGTAAGATGCCAAGTGCTAAATACAAAATACTGTTTTGATCTCATTTCAACCAACTTCCATCTAAATTCCATTGTTCATCATTATCATAAAGAATATATGTAAACAGTTGTTTATCAGCAATTTTAGGATAGTTTTTCAAAAACCATTTTTTTTAATGCCCTGTTGAATGTATAATCAGCTCCATCTACATCCGTCTCCAACTAATGAACACATTCTAATAAATCCTGGACAAGAATTCCTGCTGAAGCCTAAGTACGCAGATGGCATGACATACTTGACAACAAGTTTAGATACACACTAGCTAGTACAGGAAATACAGGAAAATGTTCCACCACTACTCAAGCAAAATGATCTCGATGTCAACAACACTAAACCGAACTCTATGAAATAAAAAAGGCCTCCGCTGCCTCCCCCTCCAAAACCAACATGGAAAGAACTAATCTTGCCCAAGAATGACAGAGTCTGCTGGTCAGAGCTTGAGTCTGCTGGCCAGAACTACACTCCACCTACACCAGTAAATAACTCACCTGACTGGAAAAATTGAAAGCTGCTTGGCAGCTTTCTCAACACCACAAAGGACATCTGTTCAAGAAAGGGTCAAACAATAAATGGATACAAAATATTTAAAAACATTTTTAACTCTAAAATCATCAGTGAAGAGCTGAAGGTGAGAACCTTCAACACATACGTGTCATGTATTTTCTTATACAACTCAGAAACATGGAGTCTGAATAAAACACTTGAAAGCCAAATTGATAGTTTCCATCGGAGAATGCTGAGGTATGCAATAGGAATCTACTGGACGAAAATGATTAAAAATATAGATCTATACGACAGAACCAAATGTGAACCCTGGAGTAAAACGATTCGTAGAAGAAGACTTAACCTACTCAGTCACATGATGCGACTCCCAGAAGAAGCAACAGTAAAAATCGCCTTAAAAGAGACACTTAAAGAATGTAAAAATAGAAGAGGAAGACCCAGTAATACATGGCTAAAAAATGTTAAAAATGATCTTCAAAAAGTGAATATTGATATAAGAGAGCCAGGGACATATGATTTGTTGCAAAAGCTGACAGAGGACCGAAATGACTGGAAACAAGTTGTGAGCTCAGTGCTCATGCAATTTTAATAGTGATAGAGTTATTATATATATATATATATCTACATCTGTAGGAAACTCGTTATAATCTGTTATAACATTTAAAATTTGTTTCACAGACACCTCATTCAACATTGTAGCCACATCACTTCGAATGATAAGTGCCATTGGTTGCTTAAAATCCATATAATACTTATTACTATTGGATATATTTGTCACACAATTATAATAGATTTCTTTACAGCTTGTTTCGTTATGCGTTCCTAATCGTTCTTAATCATTCAAGATATATTGTTCTTGAATCTTTATAATTAGAAAACCTTGTTCCTTATCATAATTAAAGTGTTTAAATACTATTTTACTTAATTCTACTTGCCAACCTTCTGTAATTTGTATATTACTCATTTCATCATTATTTACCAATGCATCATTCAATTTAAAAAATTCTGAAGACTCACTGTCATAATATCCTTGTAGTAAAAAGTCATCCCGCATTGTTCTTAAACAAATTCATATTTCTCTATCTCTATATGATGCTTAATCTGATGTAAATAATGACTTCACAGCAAAGAATGAAGGATTAAATAACTCGTTGGTTGAAATATTGTGTAAAAATAGATTATACTCTAATTTATTTATAAATGTGCAATCTTTAAATGTTACTTGGTTTGGAGTGTACATACTGACATTTCCTTCCATATTAATTGATTTTGATTGATAATCCAATCTATTAAAAAGAAAATGTTCCCAACACTGTAGGTATGTCCTTTATTGTTCTTTCGCAAACTTGCAGATAATCAAAAAAGGATTAAAATGTATTGGGTTGCTAACAACAAATTCAGCACTGCATAAATCTAACAACAAATCGTTATTGTTTTTTGGAAATAATACAGTTTGATTTTAACATCTTTACTAATCATAACATTTTCTTTATTTATATCATGAAATAATATCATTTGCGTCATTTCTCTGTCAAATATAACTCCACTATTGTTTCTCCTCCAATTTTTGTAAGAGTATGAAAATGAATAATTTTCTCTCTATAATCCACAATCCTTCACAAAATATACTGAGACTCAGGTCAATTTTTGCAAAATGTACAATTTTTTGGCCGTTTTTCCAATTTTGTGTCTCCCCACCCCCCTCCAAGCAATGTTGTTGTTAGGAGAAGCATTGTGCCGCAAAATTTCAACTTGATTACCAACAACATTGCTCTGTAGGGGGGAGGGGAGCCATTTTCTCATATTCTGATGACAAGTCTCATAATTTTTGTGAAGGATTGCAGATCTGGTGGATTTGGTACGATTTTTAGCCAGAGTTGTTGAAAAACATTGACTTGAAGAGCAGAAAATGTCAATTCTTGAATACTGTCAATTGAAGAGACCAAGCAATTCTTTTATAACCATTAATATTGAATTGTAAAAGTATGTCAGGAATTTAGATGAGTTTTTCCACAACAATACTCTCGATGTGTTGTAAAATAGATAACCAGGAATAAAAACTCAGAATTGAATATTATCCTTTATTACTACTAATCTTGTACGATGATTACAACTCATAAAAAAAACACACTCTAACTAGCTACTGATCGATTATTTATACTGTTTTGTGATAATTTCAAGATTATTCAAATGCTACATCATTCTTACATCAGCTATGTAATTTATCTAAATATAGCAGTTTCCAGCAAGTAGAATGTTCTGCTTAATCATATTGACGTCAATGCATGGTAACGAGGCTACCTATAGTTTGCTTGTTGCAAAAGTTGCCCAAGTTATCGTTAAGAATTCTAAATGTGCTAAATTATATAAAGACTAATTAAAATATTAAAATATAAAGACTTTAAGTGCTAAATTAACATGGAACAATGATCAAAATAACAAGGTAAAGATAAAGAAGCAGAAGTTTTAGTGTTCTCCAAACAACAATATCTAAAACAAGTAAATTCGCTAGCATTTTTTCAGATCTGTCAGATGATAAATTTGGTTCTACATTATTGCAATTGAGCGAGTAAACTTCAGGCAAACCCCTCCCCTCCTACTCAATGTTGGTTTTAAATTGTTAAAGAAATACAGTTTATCGATCCTGGAAAGTTTTTTACCAAATCAACACTGATTTTGGGGAAGGGGGTTGCTTTTGTTGGTCAACACAGCTAAGTTTGAGATCATCTAAGCAGTTTTGTCTAAGATTGTCTCTCAACATGAGTAATGGAAGTGACTCTTTCTACTATCATATTTATTTATTTTAAATGTATTGATTTCAATTCAAGTCATTAGAAATAAAATTGCATACATGTTTGTTTTTACTGTCATGTTTTACTTACATATGGGGCGTAATGGGTGTTGTATGCTCTTTTATAATGCAATGAAATTGTAACCCGGACAAATACAACACCATGCGGTAAATTAAGTGAACGTCCTGAACCATAGGTCAGTTTCATATTGCCTGATAGACTTCCTTTACAGACATTCAGGTATTAAATTTCTTGCTGTTGGAATATTTTTCTAGTTGTCATAAACTGCTCGTTATTCATGTTCGTAGTTTCACGTTCACATAACTGTTAATTCCAATGGCTTCTTGTAACTCTGAATTCCAACAAGAACTATCGTTGTGTACCCTTCGGAAAATCTATCTTATCACATATAGCCAAGCAAATTTGCAGATGTTTCTGATACGGGAGTCATTCTGGAAAGCCATAGTAAGTTCATATACCAATGGGAGCTCTAAAGAAAGGCTAATAGAGCATGGTTTGCTTTGGAGCTTAGAATATTCAGCCTTTCTTTAAAGTTACAGGCAGTGTTTAAGGTTATACGAAGGCATGCAAATTCTGTTACATTGTGAAGGAGGGTAATATTGATATTAAAACTGCGTTTATATTTTCTGCTTTTTTATAAAAGGTCATATATTTTGATTTATCTATATTCACTTCAAGTTTCCAGTTATTACAATAATTAGTCAAGTTGTTGAGGCACTTCTGTAGTCCTTGCTTGAGGAAGAGAAAATAATGAGATAATCGTTAAGTTCATCCACAAGGTTGTTTATAAAAAGTTCAAAGAGTTTCGGGCTTAGTGGGCATCCTTGGTGTACTCCCTTTGAACATTGGAAGAAGTTTGTACATCGGTTGTTTAGTTTAACTGTGCATTCGGTCTTAAGGTACATGCATTGAACTAATTCTGAAAACTTCTGGTCAATTCCTTTTTGGCTTAATTTCTGAAATAGGCCATTGTGCCAAACATTGACAAAAGCTATAAAAGTCTATAAAAGCAGCATGGACTTTTTTCTTGGAGTCGTCTTGGACATGCGACATGAATATTTATCAAAGTTTTCAGAGTAAGGAGATTGTCTGATGTATGACAAATATTCTGAAGTCCAATTTGGTTTTTTTGGATTAAGTTGTTGCTATTTACATATGATTTAAGTCTGTTATTAAGAACCAGAAAAAGTAGCTTTAATGAAGCGTTGCCAATGCAAATGCCATAATAGTTATAAGGATTTAGCTTAGTGCCTTTCTTATATGCTGCGGTGATAAGACCTCTGCACCATGATTTAGGGATATTCCCAAACTTGAGCATAGTGTTGAACATTAGCTTTATTAATTCAAGTAATTCGGGAGTGCGACATTTTATCATTTCATTATTTTACCATCGTACCCTACTGCTTTATTGTTCTTTAATTGTCCATTGGTTTCACAGAGTTCCTTAATATCAATTTCATCGAAGTGTTGCTATTAGTTACATAATGCTGGTGACACTTAGGATCTTGATTAGAAGAGTTATGTTTTTTATAGTAGCTTTCCCATACAGTGCAATCCTGAATTGCAATGGGCTGCTTGGAGATAATTTCATCAAATTCTTTCCATGTGTTCCAAAAATTTCCATTAGGGCTTTTTTGAAGTTGGGAAATTTTATCGTTCCAAAACTTTTGCCGTTTAAATTTCAGAAGGACCTTATTTTCTTTTAGTTTTCCTCTATGTTTTAGTCTTAGAGATTCATTTAAAGGCTCTGAATGTTTATTTTTTGATAGATGTTTATTTTAATTCTTGTTTGAATATTTTGCAGTCAGGGTCAAACCGTTTCTTTTTATTTGGGGATTTGCTTGGTTTTGCACACCTCTTAGGGGATTTGGACTTTAATGACTCTGTTGCTGCATGATGTAAAATGTTATCTAATTCAGATGATAAGAGGTCGACATTAATATGATTCTGTTTGTTATTAATTAAAACAGTGGTTTTACATTTGATTTCATCCGAAAGAAGTGCTTCTGAAAGGTATCAGATGAATCGTTGTCCTAGATAGATTTATTAAGGTTGGCCCATTTGTAGTTCGGATTCACTTTCAATGAAGATTTTTTGTTAGGAATATGAACTGTTATTTTGCAATGGTCTGACAGGCAGGATTGCTCACTGATATAGAAAAAAGAGACTATATCATATAAGACTGAGATGCTATGGCATAGTCGACACAGATAGTGCCGTTATGTGAGAAGCAAGTTAGGTTTCCATGAGTGTTCCCACATTTCCTACCATTAAGTAGTCTTAGATTTGTTGACCTACATAAGATGATAATATTTCGTCCATGGTTATTTGGGTAAGCCATGTCACAATTAAGTCTCTGCATGAAATGCCCTATAAAACTGAAATGCCCTATAAAAATTGCGATATAAAACTTAAGAAATCCTGCAAATATGGAACTAATTGATTATAATTGCAACCTAAGATCAATGTTTATCTATTTGCGTTGGAATTTTTTCCAAATCTTAAGTTTTATCGTAAGATAACAGCAATTTTTAGTCAAGAGAGCCCTATAGGAATCAGCCTGCTGGTCGAAAAGCTACCTCTACCTTTGAATCATGTTTGAAAATTGATAATTTAAATATTTTTTATTTATTTATTCGTTTTTCCTTCAAATATAATGAAGTAAATAGAAATAAAAACCCTTGACGCTGCCCATTTTTTGAATGCAACTGCGCAGGAATGGACCGGTGGTTTTCCTTGATCATCCGGAGACTCCGATCGGTGTTCCCATTTCAGCCTCTTGTCTGGAAAAGACAGAAGGTTTATTTATTTTGAAGCCATGGTTACATAGAGGAAAGTTGTGTGAACATTTTCCTGGCAAAAGCTTGGTGGTTACTGGCTGACGAGCAAAGCAAGGGCGAAAAAGAAAACACAAAGTGTGATTTGGCCTACGGCAACCTGCAGACCTTTATCTTATTCTTATACCGTGCTCCATGTGCTTGCGTTGCGTCGCAGAGTAGTAGCCTGGTACTAGTTATTGAAATGGCGGGCCGGCCTAGTTGTAACAAACAGCAGATGGAAGCAAATAAAAACAAAAACAGCGCTGGCTTGACTAACTCGCAAGGCAAAAAAAGAAGGAACAGATTGTATAAGTAGATAGTCAATTTGTATTTATTTAAACTTTTTAGTTACTTAAATTTCATTGGAATTATAAATACACAGGGCGTATGAAAATTCATCCTGTTTTCTGTCTTTTTCCCCACCACCTGTGATATCACTAATCAACATGGAATTTAGTTCAGGTATTTTGCATCCTAAGTTGTCATGCAGACCATGGATGTTGAGGTGACTTATTGTGAAATCAAAACCGGATTTCAATTTGTTGTTAATTACGGGTTAAGAAAGAGGGTTGGCAAATGGAGAATACTTTATCAATCAGAGGGAAGGCTGACTTAAAGATCTTAAAATAAAGCTAAATTAACAATAATGTATTGAAAGTTAAGCAGAGTACATAAAAGGTAATTTAATTCCCAGATTAAGTAGTTTATATGTTGGGGACTGCCAAAAAACAAGTATTTTGTTTCATTGATAAATATTTTGAGATCAACACAATCAAGATGCTTAGCATTATTCAGCATATGTGGTGTTATTGATTGATGGTGCATGATTTTTTAAGATATTATTGGCTGTCTGGACTTTGAGATGTTGGAAGTCTGAGCGTTGTAGAATGCTAGAAATGTGAATATTGGCATTAGAGAAATTTTCAGCAACTGTTTTAAGGGCAAATGTGAGGTATGTTTGTTCTTGTTCGAATAATTTTTTTCAGGTGTGGCGACTTGGTTTGGTGATATTTGGGGATGTGTTGGGAGGTTTGGGATATCCCGGTTGGTAACTTGCATTTGCTGTGGTGTAGTTGTATTTGTCGCCATTTGTTTGTTGGACTGACATTGGTTAGCCATTGTTGCGTACGTTGTTGTGTTTCTTGGTTTGGTTCCCATAGTGTATTTCGGTGGTTGTGGTGGGCATGATTGATAGACAAATGGTTGGGGGTTTGGGCTTTTATAAGATTTATATATTTCAGGCAGATTTTTTGACGCCAATGAGTTAGAAATCGCGTGTTCTATTCCACTTGATAAATTTCTTGTTATTTTTTCTTCTAGATTCAATGCGTTTCTGCTAAGTTCAGTTTTTAGTTTCTCCATAGAATTTTCATTTTCTTTTTTATGAATGTCGTAATTAAATTCGATTTCACTGGATTTGGATTGTATAAAAGAGATTGAATGTTCTAATTTTTTTTTTGTCTTCTAGATATTTCGTCTATTTGAGATTTTAATTCTTTTTTATTTTCTTCGATTATGAAGCAACGAGTCTGACATTCTTTGACTTCAGAATCGATTACATCTATTTTTTGAATCCACGGCATTATTGTGTCTACCGTTGATATTTTTTGTTGCCAATTGACGTCATCAGTATTTGATTTCATGTCTGGTATATGTGTCATCATTGGTTTCGATATTGATGGGAAGTTCAATCTCTGCAAGAATTGGCATGTTGTTGATAGGTTGTTCCGTATTTAAATCTAGGTTAATATCTGTAGAGGTTTCCTTATAAAAACTTCTAATTAATATTTCTTTCTTGAGAAAAAAGATTTGAAACTGCCTTTTATTTGTTCATAGTCTAAAAAATTCAGGTAAAAAATATGCTAAGTTTGAGGAAGAAAACTTACATTTGGCCAGTGGTATTCGATGCATAATTTCCCAATGGTTTTCTTCAGTATCTGTTCTTTGGCTATTCGTTTTTCATTTTTATCTAAACCATTCTTTCATAATAATTTAATAAGTATTCCAACTTGAAGGACTTGGACTGTATTCTCCATTTGCCACCTCGTATGTTTAGTTTTTCAGCATATCTTCAGGGTGCTAAAAACGTGACCTATCTTGATTATGACCCATCCTCTTCCTTGAATAATGTATTTTCAACATTCACAAATCCTGCTACCACCAGTTATACATGGGGCGGAGCTGAAAAATCAGAGATCATATTCCTGAATGATTTTCGGTGGACCCCAGAGATTTTGGGTTGGAATGATATGCTTCTGTTGCTGGAAGGCCAGACTCTGCATCTACCTGCCCCTAAGACGCATTACTCAAAGGACATTCTGTTTCACAGGGATACACCGATATTTGCTACAAGCAAAGGGCCGATTGTTTTTACTGGCAAAAATGGTCGTGTTGACGAGAGGGAAACAGAAATGATGAACGTAAGGTGGAACGTGTTTTCTTTAAGCCATCAAAAGAGGGACAGAAAGAAATTCCTTCCTGTGGCCGATGCTTTTAAGAGCTTGTTCTTCTTGGGGTGGATCCATTTGATGAACCTCTAAATGCTTAGCTTTCATTTTGAAACAGCAAATGTTTTGTTGACTTTGAACTGTATATTCAGTGTTTTGTTTGACTCTAGGCTGTACTCCACATATTCAATTTAATGCAAAGAAATCCAACTGAGCATGTTTTAACCGACAGGTAACCAACAGGTAACCAAAAGGTAACCAATAAAAAGTACCATTGGCACTATCAAAATATTGCCATTTGTGACAGGTAAACACAGGTAATCACCACTTTTTACAAAAAGAAATAATAAATTTTCTTTTTTAAAAATGTTACTTCTCGTTGAATACCTGTTGGTTACCTGTGCGTTGCTTATGGACAATGACATTGAATTCTTACTTGGTGAATCTTAAGCGAACACAAGGAGCAGCCATGGGGATCCGGACTCTTTTATTAAGAATAGACAGTGTCCTTTTTGCTGATTGGCATCGTTAAGGTTATTATATATGTACTGAAAAAGTTCAGCAAGAACATTATGTATTTATTATCAATGTCAGCTTTGAAGTCAGTACAGCCAAATTATTTTTCAAGCTTCTGTCTCCATCTGTTTACATTTAAGATATTATCCTCCTTGTATCAATCAAGTATCTTACTCAATCCTGGAAATCTGGTTGAATAATATCAAAAGTTGCACTGAACGCAATTTTAGGACCACAAATTTTAAGAAATTGAGCGGCAAAAATTTGGAGCTTCCTTGCAGGTCCAGTTATTTTCACACCTTTTGACCTGTCCTTTGCAATAAATAAAAAATAAACCACATTTCTTGTTGCCCCAGGATAGGAGAAGGATCTCTCCCGAATCTTTGCCCAACTAAATATCAAAGGCTTGTCATGATAAGTGGTGACTATCATGTCTAATACAATATTCCTCCACGTTAATTCCTTGCAAAATTTCATTGATTTTAATCATGACATCACTTCTGAGAGGGTATAGAGAAGCTGCAATTCAATTTTTGACACTCTGCAGGATTTCTTAGAATTCTTGAGTTGAATCAAATTTACCTTTTATAAACTTTGGCAGCCTTGGGTCTCTCTGCCCAAATTTCTTCTATATTCGTAGTTGTTTAGTTAAAGAATTGAGTTTTTTTGGTTGTCACCTTTCAAGTCAGACATGTTGTATGAAGTCCTCTGAAATTGCTGGTAAGTGTGTCATTTGTATCAAGGTGACAAATTTCTTTATTTTATGTATGTTTTCTTAATACAATCCCCAGACGATGTTTTTCAGTCTTAATTCTTAACTTATTGAATATTTTGAATTAATCTTGCTTGTCGCCCTAAATCTGGGACATAGAAGGAGAAACAAGATAGAAAAATCCTAAATGGTCTTGCACCCAACCAAATGGCAATCATTTTAGAGTTTTCATTATTGAAGTAAAGTTACTTACTTGTGCTATATCTTTATATCCTTTGTAATCTTGGAATTTTTATCACGAATGAACACGAAGGGGAACCTGGGACTGTGTTCCCGGTTAATGCCACAGCTACATATGTTACAGCAAAGAAGAGAGTGAAAGAAGGGTATCACATTTATGCAACACAACTTTGCAATGAAGCACAATCTGATTTACAAAATGCAGTGATTTCTCTATCTAAGACTGAACTCTTAATATTATCTGTGAAAGACAAGTTGAACTCTTTGTGTAGAATAGACGAAGAAATATTTCCTTCAATCAATCAAAATGAAATTGAAGCTAAAGTAGTAGAGTGTGAATGTTTGCATTTCTAGTTGAATTGGATTCCAAAAGAGACTGGATTAAATCTAAAAATGCATCAGGAAATAGCGCAACAGCAGAATTCGGTGCAAAGAAAAATTCTCAATCTGCTTGAGAAAAACCTAACAAAATCGAAAGTATCACAAAACTGCCCAAACTCAGCTTGCCATAATATCATGGGGACCCTAGGAAATGACAAAAATGGTGGGACTCTTATGAGGTGTTGAACATAAATAAGAATCTCTAAGATGTCGATAGGTTTAGGCATTTGAACTTTTTGCTCGAAAGCCGTGCAGCTACAAGCATTTCAGGCATGCAAACAAATGGGGGCAAATTATGCAGAAGCAATTGAAATCCTTCAAAGTCGTTTTGCGCAAAAACAAGTTATTGTCTTTGCCTCTAGGATGCCCTATTGAGTTTGAAGCACCACAATTTGGAAAAAGATGTTAGGGGCCTCAGAATGTTGTTTGACGAATGAGAAACAAATATTCTAAAATCTTTAGGAGTAGACTTGAAGCAATATATTTATTTCAAAACGGTAAAACCATGAAATATAAAAGTGTTCTTGAAAATGCATTAAAGGGCCATTACTAGACCATGCTGGTTGCACCCAGACCCCTATTTCTTAAAACAATTGTATAGAAACATTTTCCATATTTTACCTCTCAAATGGTTAACTATATAGAAGCAACACTGTGAACAAGTTAATAGTTTTTACAATACAGTTACTTTCATCAAAATCTTGATATGGTTCAAAAAACTGTTTACCTTCCAGCAGTCACCATTACATTTGCACAACGCAGTGCAGGATAGTGCTGCCCTCTGGCAGGAGCATCGTCCACCACACCTCTGATTGCATGAGCAATTTATCAGCTCTTGGCATGCACTTGATGCTTCGGGTAGTAAACTTCAGACAGGTTCCCAAAAACCTTGTGTTAGGGCTTGGTAGTTCAGGGAAGCATTTGAGACATTGTCCCCTAACAAAGCCTGCTCCATAGCTCGTTCTCTTAACATGCTGCAAAAGAGCACTTTTGGTAGGAGGAATGTTATCGATCTGCCGTCCTTTCTGCATAAATAAGTGCTTTCTAGCTTCGTTAACTTGGTATGTAGTGGCTATTGTATCATACAAAAGCGCAACAAATCTCTCCAGGTATCTAAACTGTTTGTCTTGCATTTCTTTGTGAGGTTTGGAGAGATCGATAAAAACATCTGTAACATCCTTGAACAGCTTCCACATTTTTCATGCTATCTTTTTCCAACGCCGCTAAAAAGGATACTGTGTCACAGCCAGTGAAAAAGTGGAAAGATGGAAGAGCTGCCGACTTTCGCGTACTCTGGCAGGAGCAATGGGCGATTGCGAGTCGTTTGACTCGCTTTCCAGGCACGAGAGTAAATCTGCTTAGGTTACACCTCTTATTCTTCCCAAATTTGGCAGGGCTGGAGGACATGATTGATTGTCAAATTTGAGAAATTCCCCAAATTACCACCTCGACTCTGACATGCGACATATAGTGTAGAAAAAAGATTGCAATCTTTCTTCAAGGAAGAAATCTAAAGTTTCAATTTAGATAATGATTTTGAAGACGCACGATTGATCAACGGTAATCGGTTCTTTTTTATCAGCTCAGAAATGCTCACTTTCCGCTCCTCTAGTCGATCATTCATGAAAGCTTTGAATTGAGTTTGCCATGTAAAGTTTGTTTGTTTGAACCATAAAAAGATGTTGATGAAAGTAACTGTATTGTAAAAACGTTTAACTTGTTCACAGTGTTGCTTCTATATAGTTAACCATTTGAGAGGTAAAATATGGAAAATGTTTCTATACAATCGTTTTCAGAAATAGGGGTCTGGGTGCGACCCGCATGGTCTAGCAATAGAGGTTTCCGCAAAAGTTTGCCACCGTTTCTGCCAATCCCTTGTTTTTCTTTAGGTTTTTCGAAGGGAATTCTGGGAATAATTTCCATAGCTGCGAATTCAACTTCTGGAGCTATGAAAAATATGTAACTAAGGAAATTAAGATGACCCCAGGGAAGAGCAGCCTATTATGATTCTGAAATATTGTGTAATAAATTTGTAACTCTTTTATTTCATATTATGTACCTTTTTGCTGATTGAGTATCGTGCCTTAATATTTAAATACAAATACAAATACAATTATTCCCAGAATTCTGTTCGACAATCCTTAATCAAAACAATAGGCAAAAGCGGCGTCCATCTTTTGCAAAAGCATCTATTGCCCTTTAATCCATTTTCAAGAACGCCTTTACATTTCATTGTTTTACCATTTTGAAATGAATACATTTGCCAGTTTTACTTTTAGTATTAGCTTTTACTGCAAGAATGTTTAATCAGCTAAGGGTTTTGATCCAAATCAGATGTTCTAAAATTGGCTGTTAGGTGCATTTTCGAAATTGCCTCTATATTTAATTGTTTTTATCATGCTGAGATGCATATGTTTACCAATTTTTACTTTATAAATCATACATATACAAGGGTCACAATGGTTTGAAATAATAGGGCTCTGGGTCCAGTCTTTATGTTATAAATATAGCTATTATCTATATTTTCGAGATTGCCTATATATTTCATTGTTTTTAGCATGTTGAGTATTGCATAACTTTGCTAATTTTTACTAAAGTAATCGTATAGTTACACAGTTCATAAGGGAATTAAAAGAATGGAAGCTTTGGTCGAGTTCTATGTTCAATTCAATTCAATTCAATTCAATTCATATATAATTCAAGCTTTTAATTACAGTGTAGAAAGAAAATATTTATACTAATTGTAGCTTAGGACGCTTGAAAAAACTCAAAAGAGCTATCGAGCCAACTGCCCTGTGTTTGTTTACATGTCAATGATAAGCTATGTTATACACATGACTCTTAGTAACAGTAACAGAACAACAAAAACATAAAGTAAAAGAAAAAGAAAGATTAAAAGATTTAATTGATTATTTAAAAATTAAATTAAAACTAATCAAACTATATCAGAAGCCAAAATAATTACCTAACAGCAAATAGTTCATTGATCAAACAGTAATTATGGTATATCGAGAAGGATTTTTTAATAATTAGGAATTCTTTGTTAGGAGCCATGATTTGTATTTCTTTTTGAAAATATTTTTTGTTTTTGATTGCCTTATATCAATTGGAATTTTATTCCAGATTTTTACACCATTATTAATTATGCTATTTTGTTTAGAGTTTGTTCTCATAGCTAGTTGTGAAAATAGGCCTGAAGTTGCTTGCCTGGTTTTAATCTTGTGTTTATTACTTGTTAGTTGAAAAAGATTACAAAAATTCTTTTGAATGTTATTATTATAGATGTGAAACATAATTTTGGCACATTCATTTTTGTAACTATCATCAAAACACAGCAATTTTAATTTGTCAAATAAAGGTTGACTGTGAGTTGATCGAGACTGAAAAGTAATCAACCTAACAGCATGTTTCATGGGCTTTTTTAAAGGATCTAGGATACTTTTATAGGTTCCACCCCAATTAATAATACCGTAATCAATGTGTGGTTGAATGAAAGCGTTGTAGATATTTATTAAAATATCTTTACTAACAAAATGTCTTAAACGAGCTAATATACCGACACTTTTCGATATTTTAAGATTAGTTTGTTGGATGTGAGTCTTCCAACTGAGCTTATTATCGATTAATTCACCTAGGTATTTCACGCTCTGGGTTTCAGCTAACTTTTCATTGTTTATATTGATATTGAGTGTCACCTTTTCCTTTAGTCCCTTGTTTTTAGGGGAATAAAGTAGGTAGTTTGACTTTTTTGTGTTTAAAGATAGTTTATTAGCAATTAACCACTCAGAAATGTTAGCTAACTCTGTATTGACATTTGACTCTAAAGTTGCCAAGTTTTTATGTGACATAAAGAGACTTGTATCATTAGCAAAAAGACGAAAATCAAAAGTTTTAGATGAGTTTGGTATATCATTTATGTAGAGAAGAAACAATAAAGGACCAAGAACGCTCCCTTGAGGTACACCGTATGTGATATTTAGTTTTTCGGAGAGTTCTCCTCCAACAAGTACGCTTTGTTTTCTACCTTTTAGAAAAGATCTAAACCATTTTAATGCTATACCCCTTATACCATAATATTCTAATTTACTAATTTATACAAAAGGATTTCATGATCAACTGTGTCAAATGCTTTTGCAAAGTCAAGGAAGATACTACATGAAAAGTTTTTATTTTCAATTGCATTTATTAGTTTTGTAGTAACATCTAAGATAGCTAAGGTAGTCGATTTATTTTTTTGAAAACCTCTTGGCATGCTCGAATTACTAATTAGTTTATGAAACTTATCGTTCGTATAATAATCAAAGTTATTTTTAGAAACTGCATGATTGTCAATGTCATTTTCGTACAGTTGATCATGCTCAGATAGGCGCAACTTACATAAGTCTAAGGTATCTAGAAGTTCATAATCAGTGATATCTTTGCACGTTTTTTGGCAAGAACATATAAAATTAAAATTAAAAGTTCAATATCTAAGAGTTCAATATCCGTTAACCCAGTGAACGGAAACTGACTATGAAAACAATACTGACAACACCAATATTTAAGTGTTTTTGCAAGGTTTGCTGACTGCCAAGGTTGAATTCGGGAGAACCTTTTATGAATCAAACATTTGCAGCTTTGGCACGGGATCGCATTGACAACAGCACGAACCTTCCTGTTACAAACTGAGCAACTCCTTTGAAACTCCGATTTGGCTGACGTCAGCTTTTGAAAAAATTTGTTGTTTTGATACGAGCAACAGGGATGTTGAGTAAATTATGTAAGCTATTGTTTGTTAGAGATTGAAAAGGTAGTGCATTTTTTAAGCAATAAGCACAATACCAGGAAAGATTTGTATCTATTAGAAAACGCTGAAATTCCTTTTTTGTTAAAAGAGAACATTTCAAATCAAACCAGGAATCACATATGTCGCAACAGATTGATTGGTGGTCATCATTTACTATTTCGAGACATTTCGGACTGTTAACTTTGTTATTATTACTCATCAAGTTTATTTAAATCATTTAAAGAATTGATACGAATGGCCCGGCTTTTGTCATCACGACGAACAATAATTGTGCCTTTAGTAGACCATATGTACTCGAATCTGAATTCTTCTTTCTTTAATTTAATCTCTCTTATAAGAGCCTTACGCTTAGCTGTCAAGCTTTTGTGTACATAAATTTTACCTCCTTCATTACCATTTCTTTGAAAACCAAAATCCTCGATGGAGAAATCACCCAGCTGTTTTCGGGAAGCAAGAAACTCATCCCTTTTCTTTCTAGAAGAAAACTCTACGATGATACCTGCTTTTTCATTGGCAGATATGCGATGGCATGCTTCTACTTCGACTTCAGTCAGATTTTTTTCAGCTTATCAGCTTAGTCCATCTTTAATTTCATGGTGTCTTCTTCTACCAATCTTGGAACACCATTGATTTCTATCATTGTTTTTCTCCCATACTGTTCCAGGTCATCTAACTTGCTTTGAGCCACTTCAACTTTCCTTTCGCTGTCTTTCGCCCTCTTTAGTAACTCCTCGTGTTCATTTTTCAACATTGCATTTTCCTTCCTTATATTATTTATGTAGTTGTCAATAGAACCAATCTTATTGTTCACAATTCCCAGGATCTAGCCTACCTTATGCACCAAAATTCTCTTTACCCTAAAACATGGACTTTGTTAACAAAAGAGAATTTATGCAAGAAGATTCATGTATTTTCTTGAAAGAAGCAAAAGGGGTTATATTAAATCATTTATTCTCTTCTTTCTCAAGTAAGAACATATATAGACAATCCACAGAATGTTAAGCAGGGATATCTCTATTCAAAGCCCTTGCCATGGGGGTTTAAAGGAGGAAGGCATTAATAAAATATTTTGTTTTGAGGGGCATTTATTAGATACAGGAAGGCTTTTAAAAGAAGGTGGTGTTTATTTGAATTATAACAATAGGTCTTCTTTTCAGTCCCTATTTTTTTGTGCTATTGTTATTTTCAGTCCCTCTTTTCTTATTTTTGTGCTATTGTTATTTCTTCGTGAATTCTTTTATTTGCCATCAGATCTTGCGGTGAGACGGCCTACCAACCCCGTTCTGTGCCTGCTCACTCAAGTGATTTTAAAAACGCACAGGGAGGAAATTTTTCTAAATCTTAAATACACACTGTAAAGCACAAGCTAGAAAAGTGTAGTCCAGCTATTTCATACTGTTTTATTCTATTCCTTTAAGAAAATTGATCTTGCCAAAGCTGTGTTTTACGTTTTTTGTACAAATATTATGAAGCCAAAGTGAATCAAAATTTGAAATGGAACAGAAAGTGAATTCTCTAGCAAGTACAGCAATTCTTTCCACTTATGTTCACATCTGTTCATGCAGTGCTTGCATCTGCTTCTGCCTAAGCTTTACTAAGAGTGAAATTTAAAAGAAGAACAAAAACCAGACCTTTCACTGGAAAAGGCTGCTTGATACAACAATCTAAATCTCAAAAATGGAAAAAGATTTTTCCTTCAAATCACATACGTTTTCAAAGTTCATTATACAAGGACATGATAAACAGAAAAGCTCAAGAGGGGACATGAAAAAGAACTTGAAAAGAGCTCTTAGCTATGTGGGCCATAGTTTATAACAAATTTAACAAAATTATTCTAATCTAAAACTACACTGAACTGAATATTCCTACTGCTGTTTCCAATTAATTTATGGCAGAATTTGAATTGGGGGGTAGGGGTAAAGAGTTTTTACTTGAACTACCCCTAGCTGCATTAAAAAAAACAATAGCACCATTTCCCAAACAATTAGTAGATTATCTTAAGGAGGGAAAAGACAATGGCTTTGTTTCCCAATTGTTAGCAAACAGCTTTCTCAATAGCACACAGGAAGCAAATTGATAAAAAATATCAAAACTGTTGGATATTTGCTTTTTCAAATGAAGGACAAATTTCTTTAACTCCAATGCACATGAGACGAATGATTATTTGCTTAAGCAAAGGCCTTCTCTGGCTCATCCGATTTCTTTAAGATATTTTTAGCCCTTTCAAGATATTTTCACAACACGTTCAACTTCTCCATTGGATCTTGGGAAAGCTGGACTGCTGGTTTTATATGACATCCCTATTCTCTTGCACATGCCAAGTATTCTGCACTGTCGAAAGGTTGGTCATTATCTGAGCACAATGTTTCTGAGATGTCATGTCTTACAAACTCTTTAGTACACTTTTTTATAAGGAACCTTTGGTCTGAGTTGAGGCTGGAGTTCCTTGATTTTTCAACAAAATGAGGCTGAAAGTTCCTTATACTGTTCCTCGTTGTGGGATATGTATAAATACTAATTTTACAGCAAATCCATATAAACTATTCTTCATTTCGAACTTTAAGTATAATTTGAGAATTTTGGAAAAGAAGATGGAAAATATATTGCACTGCTGTTCCTTTTTCGTACCAACGTCTTGTTCTTTGAAAAGGAGTTTCTTAGTTTTTCATCCGAGCCTCGATAATATTATGTCTGAAACAGGAATAGCATCAATAACTGAGAAAACATAGTCATTGATTTCTGATTCCAATTCTTTCTGAACATTTTCATCTTTATGTATCATTCCGGATAGCATATCACTTGCATGCATTTCCTTTCCTTGAATATGTATCAAAGATTTTATATTGAATCTCATCAATCTCATCCTAATTCTCTGAATCCTTGGAGGTAACTGATCAATGCAATGAGTTGTGAGTAGAGGCACAAATGGTTTATGATCTGTTGCAACTGTGATCTCCTTTCCAAGAATGTAATCTTGTGCACGTTCTGCAAGCCAGGTGAATGCTAAGCACTCCTTTTAAATTTGTGAGTACCTTTGTTAAATCAACACACAATCTCACTTTACCATTGGGTTTTGGTACAGCAACAATAGGTGCACACCAATCGGTGGGCTCTTGAACAGGTTTTATACGCCTAGTTCAAGCATTCTATCAATTTCCCTTCTAGTTTCAGACAAAAGTGGGAGTGGCACCTTCCTTGGTACTGTGAGAGCAAATGGTTTTGCATCTTCCTTGAGGGTTATTTTATATTCCCCCTCTAAGTTAGCAAGACCATTAGAAAGTGTAGGGTACTGTTGCATAATACTAAATGCATATTGAACTTCATTAATTTCAGCAAGATTTTGAATAAGATTCAAAATTCTACAGGCTTTTCTTCCTAACAATGGTCTTTCAAGGCCATCTAAAACAAAAATTTCTGTATCTATGGAAGAATTACATGACTTTAAATTTGCATCAAATTTACCTAAAGAATATAACTTGTAATTGCATGGCCCAAGGAAGAATTTATTTGTGTGCTTGAGTGTTGCATCATTTTTCAATTCTGAAAACAATTTGCACACATCTGCACCAGTACCAATCTTAAAATTGACAGGGTGATCTTTCACAGAAATTTCTGCCTGCCATGGCTGCTGAGATGTGCTGACCGTATCAAGAACAACCTAACCCAAAAATATTTCATCACTTAGGCCTGATCTAAATGATTCTGAGCTAATTTCATTTACTTTTTTTCTAAAGCTTTTGCAAGCTTGTTTCCAGTGACCTTATTTTTTATAAATATGACAAATAGAATCATGAGCTGGGCACTCTGATTTTGGGTTTGATTGACCATTGCATCTAAAACATGTGCTTGTTCTAATTTTATTACCTTTCAAACGTTTTTTAAAATCTGTGTTACCTGAGATTTTCTTAGCTTTAATTTGGTCAACATTTGAGCCAGTGGAATCATATTTTTGATGCAAAATTCCCTGTTGTTGACGTACAAGCTCCTTCTGCCTTGCCAGTCATAGCTTTTTCCAGTGTCAAATCTGCTTCTAATCGTAATCTTTCTGATAAACTTCTGTCTGCCAATCCAACAACATTTCTGTCCCTAATGAGTTCATCATGAGGGTCTCCAAATCCACAATGTTCTGCCAAGCTGAATAAATCTGTGATTAAATTATCCACAGGCTCCCCAATTCAATTACAACAACAACAATTATATCCATTATAGTTATGATAATCTTAATACAACAACCATCATAGCTTTGTTACATAAATTTCGTGTTTCAGGCCTGTGGCTACTGTTGGCCCTCACTTTAGGCCAGGCTTTGCAACCCCTTATCCCCTAGGTGTATATAATTTTTTTATGTCTTTATAGCATTTTATCACAAGCTAGTATCTCACAATTTTTTAGGATACCTCAAGTGCGATCAATGCCATCAGTAGCTCATCCATTCCCTTCAAATCATGGGTTTCAACCTCTCCAGTTACTGAACTGCAATTGGGGCATTGCTCATTATCAATATACCACTGATCTATGCAAGGACAACCAGATATAACCCTGTTACAGCAGGCAGAGAATGTAGTACCCCTATCAAGTGTAATCACATCTTTGCATATAGTGCATTCGAAGAATTTGATGCAGCTTTGACAACAGATTTCAAGCAGTTAACTTCAGCTCCCTTTCTAAGCAAGCCTTTTATTTCTGCAAGGGATTCATTGATTTGTTGGAGGTCTTCTTTGATTATGATATTGATATCAGACCTGAAAGTTGATTATTGAGTCATGTTATGCTGAAATGTTACCTAATCTAGACGAAACAGAAGAACAATGAATGTTTTAAGTCAGAGATGGTGATGCATGATTGAATTTCATCATTAAGCATCAGCTCATCGAAAAAGGAATGCAAGAGGGTTGCAGTTATTGCTGAGGGTAACCTTCCTCTGTAGTGCCACTGCCTTTCCTCTGAAACAACACTTTTTAAGGACTCCCAGGTTCAGAATTATTTAGAAAACCTATTACTTGATACATCCTGCTTTTTCTTGCTGGCTCCTATCATGTCCATCTTCCTTTTCAGAATATTATTTTTTTTATATCACTTTTAGAAATCGCTATTATCTTTTGTTGGATGATGGAAACCAGAATGCATCTAAAAGAAGGAAGTTGACACTCATTGCAACATTCAAAAAAGGAATTAAGTTTTGGTAATTTTGTGCTTCTTCTTAAAGTTGTCTATGTTAAATCAATTGAATTCATTTATCTTCAGCAACAAGAATACAAACTAGTGTTTACCAATAATACACTGAGAGAGATTACACTACTTCTTATACAAAAATGATATTACATACAAGACAGTGTTGCCTAGGACACTGAGTAGAACCAGAAATGGTAAGCAAAAATGGTATTCACGAAAATGCTTGCTAAAAATCATTTTAGAGGATTTAATTCTGCATATGGCGAAAAAAATTCTCTTTAAAAAAAAGTATACCCCTTTAAAGATTTTAATACCTTTGAAAGTTATAGCATTTTTCCTTACATTAGTTCTGACTGAAGGAAAAGAGAATGGTTTTTGAGTAGGTTAAAGTGCAACCTTACCATACCAAAAGGGCGTACACAGGGCCTACATTAGCACCCAAATGTGTTGCGTTTTTCTGTCTATCATGCGTCCAAGTCAATATGAAATTCTAATATGGTTGGGAAATATTCATTATTTTTAAAACAGTTTGTGTCAACATCTTAAAGGTGTAAGTGTGGACTTTGTGATGCTAGCTTACTGAAAACCCAATGGAATGCTATTGCTGCAAAGAAATTCCAGAGTTCACAAACTGCTTGGAAGATGAGTTGGTCAAAGCTGAGGTGGGTCGTGTTCTTGTCTGCATCAATTTACAGCCAGGATTTGCAGCATGTTGGCTCTCAGTTGGTCACTAAGGCTAGCAGGAACACAGTACAAGACCAGTCAGAAAAAGCAATATATACAATTAACATAAGATGAAGCCTATGTTTAAACATTTCTTATTGCCACTCATTTCTTAGGATAAATGTGGCATAATAAAACATTGTAAACAACAAATGTTCAAGGAGAAATGCAACTAAAACACGGAATCTTTCGCACCTTCATCTAATCATTTTCTTTGAGATATGTTATCAGCATGTCCACCCTTACTAAAGAGCTGGTATGAAAGATTTTTGTGTGTATTGATAATATTGGATAAACATGATTGAAACTTTGCCCAGATTAAACTTCCATTGTCACTACGTGTTGTAACAGCACTCCAGTGCAGGTGATTCACACATGGCTTGACCCAATCAGATTTTTCAGTGCAACTTGATTGCTTTGAAAGTTTTGTGAGGTCTTTGCAAACTTCTGAAAATAAGGGAGACAACTTTAAAAAAATAATTACTTTGAGGGAGGAAACTTTGGTGGGAAGAAACTTTGGCAAATCAGAAAGAAACGCAAAAATTTTTGGAACTTTGCAAATCAGGGAAAATGGGAAGTTTCAAGGAAAAAACTTTTGCCCTTCACAGCTGGAACAGTATATTTTGTGGAAACAAACTTTAGAGAATTGCACTGTTTAATGGGATGTTTTATGTAACTCGTCATTCCATGAATATAAGACACAAAATTGCCTTGTAAAACCTGAAAATAAGCAAAGTTTTGGACATTATTTTTACCAGTGACAAAAATTTGTGAATATCTAGTCAATTTTAGCTGGAATTAACTTTTGCAAATTTGGTATTTTGGAAAATTTCATGCAATAAACTTTTACGAGTCCTGACAAAAAGCGTGAAGGTATCATGATCAAATGTCTTTGATGCTTTTTTCTGCAGAACTCTCTATTGTAGCCAAGCTATTTATGTTTGTTTTATAACTACTTACTTACTTTTCTTAAGGTGCCATAAATAAAAAATGTTGTGTTTCTTTCTCATTCTCTCTCATGTGTTTGGCTATTGTTTGACACAAATTTGCTTACTTTGCACTCCGATGATCTCAAATACTGGAAACACCTCTGAAACCCTTCATACTCCATTGCAAGGCTACTTCCAACCTCATTTCTCTAGAGAAAATAAGGCAATCTGAATAATTAAATCAAACATAATAGCTACTTGGAATTTTTTTAAAAACTTAAAAAACGGATGTATTGTGGAATTGCATAATACAAACTCGAACATACTTGTACAAGTTCAAAATGTATTATAGCTGGATTATTATAACACATCACTGAATAGGCTCCATATTTTGCACAATGCCCCATGCTATCATGTCTGCTGTCACCACCAATGATTAAAGGCTCTTCTGATTTTCTCAATGATTCAATTATCTTCATTTGATATTTTTTCCAATTCAAGATAATAGCAGGGAAGAGTTTTTCCTATTTGAAAAAAATTGAAATTCAAGGATGTCAGTACATAATAATTTGTTTAGAAACACTAAATGAATAATGATAAACCAACATAAACACAATATCTAGGTATTACATGACAATTCTTCTGATCTGGGTGGGGCCATTTATTAGCATATGGCAACTTGAGGAGAGTGCTTATTCCAAGGGGCATGAGATTTCAGTGAAGTGATTTTCCCCATGGCTCATTCAAGGGAGGAGATTATTCAAGGAAATATGATATACCTTCTGATGCTGTAAAAATGTTGTCATTGTAAAACATGTCAGTCCCATGTAATCGCAAAACTTTTGTGCCAGGCAATCAAGCTGGTTGACTCCTCCAGACATTTTCTCGCTTACCACAGGGATCTCAACCACAAAAAGTTTTTATCTCTACCATTGTACCTATTTGTCTTGTTTCAACAAGGGGATCACTTGTCTTGCATTCTTGGCAAATATTGAAAAGCAGTAACAGCTGGATCAAAAATACGATGAACTTTGGCTGTTCTCTCAGGTTGCCTCCTGGGATGCCTCTTTTCTTAAAGTTGTCTTCAGGGCTACAAAAGAAATGCTTAATTCATTGGTTATGTTTCACACATATGATTAACATTTCTTACAAGTAAAGAATCATCGCATGAAAAAATGCTAAGAAAATTAGCTACTACCTCATCTCAGCATCAAATACATATTCTGCATCAGTTTCATCTTCATTCTCAAAGTAATGTTCTGTATCATCTAAATTAACATCCATTTCTTCCTCTTTGGTTTGCTCATTGAATTCATTGATTACTGGCTCTGCTTGTTTCGCAGCTTATGCTCAAGATTGCTGGTACCTTATTCTTCAATTTAACAATCTCCATTTTCTCTTATAAAGAATTAATTTCTGATCGAAGGACTTGACTTTCAATTTCAATTGCATGAATGTCGTGCAAGGTGAGTCTGTCTGACATCCAACATCATGAAACTATGGAGAAATAATAAAAGCCCAAGTTAGATGTATATAAGCCAACAATTGAGCTATCAAACTGATAAGCCCACACAGTTGCAAACATCAAGTTGTGGAACATAAACAATTACCTTTAGACACCATGATTCATCCGGAAAATCACTCTGTTGTTCACGTTCTTCACTTGGACAGCTTGAAAATTCCTTGGAATGAGTAGCGGCCTTGATTAACCGAAGAAAAAATATGCCCCCACTCAGTATAGCGACATATAGTCTAATTATTATTCATCAAGTGGAATAATGAATGTAATAAGATTACACTGAGTGCACCGCAAATGGTTATAAAGATAGGCCTATAGACCTAAAACCATTCTACTTACCATTCTATGATCCCTCTTTGAAAGTGCAGTACATTCTTCCTTCGGATAAACAGAGGGAGCTGGTAGAAGGAGAACAGAGGGAGATGAAGAGAGGTTCTTTTTTCTAAATTTTTGAGATTCGAGCATCCTCTTACAACACACCTTTCAGGTATTTTTGAACAAAACTCGGACGTCAAGGGATTTGTGAACGTAACAAGGGCAAGTTGCAAGAGAGGGAAGAAGTGTGTTCCATAGAGATGGTGTCATAGATATGGTGTGTTCTGGTTTCTACATCACAGCTTGTTAGTCACCAGACCCCTAAAGTGCGCATATTTGTGCATAAATTATCGCTAAGTTCGCAAATTTGAAGTAGGAATCCAAGGAAGTGACAAAGCAAAATGAAAAATAACTTCATATTCGCATTCAGCATATTCCAAATATGAAGTTCTAATTATTTTAGAATTAATTTTTTTTTTGCACTTTAAGAGCATAATTGTATAACTGTGTCTAGAGGTGGTTTTTTGGAATAGGTTGCAAAACAGATGTGGTTGATTGAAGTTTTCAGTATCGTACATGAATTTAGCACATTCTAATGTATAGGAATCTTCAAAGTTTAAGATACTGAGCTGTGAGAATAAAGGTTTTGAACTGGCTGTGGATTTTTCAAAGCATATGTCTGTAACTGCTTTTTTCAAATTACTGCAAGGTTTATCAAGATGTGATTTTGATACACTTCCCCATGTGGTAAGTGCACAAGTAATATGTGGGGCAATAAAAGCATGAGATAAGCATGATTGCGTAGTGTACCTGAAGGAAGAAAATGTTACATTCTAGCAAGAATACCAATGCCTTTTGATTTATTCTATTAATATGCTGAATTTGTTGTTTCCAGTTTAGTTTATTATCAATCAAGACTCCAAGATATTAAATATTATCTTTTGCAAGTAATGTGGTATCATTTACTTTTATATTAACCATCCTTGTTCTTTTTCTCTTCTTTGGAGTTATGATGAGTATGTTCGATTTATAAATTCCTTGTTAAATGTACATTCCACAGAATTTAGATCTTTATGAGAAAAGAAAGTGCTTGTATCATCAGCAAACAGATTAAATTTTAAGATTTGGGATGATCATGGCATGTCGTTAATGTATATAAGAAATAGAAGAGGGCCTAATACACTACCTTGTGGAACACCATATGTATTATTACGTGCCTCTGTTAAAATGCCATTGATGCTGACTTTTTGCCATCTATTGGAAAGGCAGGATTGAAACCAGTTTGATGCAGTTCCTCGAATACCATAATGCTCTCATTTACTTGATTGAGTGACCAACACTGTCAAAAGCTTTTTGCAAGATCGATAAAAATGTTTATTTTCGGCAGCATTGGTAAGCTGGTTGTATAAATCAAGTATTGCTAAAGAGGTGGATTTGTTTCTTTGAAATCCAAATTTCATTGATTACTGTAAGGCAAGATACAATATCTCATGAAGCATCCTTTTTTGGTTTTTATAGATGTTTTTTACATATTTTTCGGCCTATTTTGGTGTGAAGTTTTTAAGAAACTGTGACATCACTTAAAACTTATACTGTTTGAACCGCCAATAAATTGCAAATACACAATGCCGATACCAGGGTGAAATATGGACAGTGGAGTTTCACCTAGAGGCTGACGAGGTTGACAACATGGAAGAAAGTAAGCCCAGCAATCCTCATTGTTGGGTGTTGAGAAAGAAAGTATTTTCTTTTATTTTTCATTGCGAGGACACAGCTAAAAAGCAAAACCAGGGAGCGCGAAGCGCGGGAGGCGAAACGACCAATGAAATGCGATTTTCTGATGTGTGATGCAAAATTCGAATTGCGCTTCGAGTCGAAATCGAGCTGTGTCGTGAAATTTTTGACCCTGTAAAATTGAAGAGTGATATTTTGTTATTACTGGTTTCACTTTAGATCTGGGATATGTAAGTTTTTTGACTGATTGTATTAGGTTTATTATGCTTTTCTTTTGATTTTTGTGCAAGTTTAACAATTGTAAAACTACATTTTTTCGAGTTTTAGCCCTTTTAGTACGACGGTGAGACGTTGGCCTAAGCTACAACAAAACTCTTAGCTGCAGGCGGCTTTCAATTTTCTCTCAGGAATGTTAAAGAATGTCTGCGCTTTCAGCATAAAAATGTTACCTCATGCATGGTCTGTCTATGTGTTAAAACTTTTTTTGCCATATTTTGCCGCTTGCGAGATATTGAGAGAGGAAGACATCTGAATCGTTTCTTGTGGATTTGGCCTTGTTTTCGTATCTTGTTGTTTTTGTATTTATATCAAAGATATTGTGCAAAAAGTAATCAAAATACTCACAGACAAAGAACGTTATAATAAAAAACCGACATACGGTTATCAGAGAGAGACAGTCAATTAATTTTTAAGGTTTTTTTAAATGAATGCAACATGAATTTGAATTTTAAACATTTATGATTCGGTACGCAAAGTGTGGCAGAACACGAAGAACGCAAGACGCCATTCACAATTTCTATTCTAGTTTTCCCGCCCCGACCCAGTCCTCTGCATCATACATAAGAAAACTGTCCACTGGGCGTTTCGCCTCCCGCGCTTCGCGCTCCCTGAGCAAAACTGTCCCGATTTCCAGCCTCCCTCAATCTCAATGTTGTTTTTATGATGTCTGTAATGAAAGACGTTGATGCAAATGGTTAGTTTGATAAAATGATGATGAACATTTTGGCAAAGATTTCCAATGTCTTTGGTAAAGGTTCCAATGTTTGTCATCTGTTTTGTTAGGTGAACAAAATGAAAAGTAATGTCATGCCCGATTTGAACTGTCATTTGGGTTCTGTGTAAACTTGAAACAATTTTCTAATAGAAATGAACTCATTTCAGCTAAAGTTTAAGTTTCATTTCAGGTCTCATGTAACGCCCGCCTTAGATTTAAATTGTTCTGCAAAAGAGCTTTAAATTATTCTCTTCTCAGATGTTTGTTGTAATCCTGTTTTGTATCGAAATGTATTAACAAAACAAGTATAATTCACCACATTTGAAATACATGGTACAAGTTGAATTGGGAATCTACATAGCTAAATGAATTTATCTTAAGTCAAGTGTCGTAAACAAAAAACTGACTTCTAAGAAGTTAAGCCAAGTCAAAAATGTTATTGTGCTAATGCTCTGATGCTATAAAAATCGAGGGTTAAATGTTGGCATCAAGTAGCTACATCCTAAGCTAAAATTTTGTTTGACAGGAATCTGTAAGCATCTTATTGTTTCAATAGAAATCTCATACCATAAAGTTTTTCAAGGTGTGAAATGATCGTTGATTAAGAATCATTCAAATCCAGTGACACCATGGAAGCTTTACCTCACTTATGGCAAAGGCTCTATTAAGCCCCTTTCCCTTTTTAACCACTCTCTCTCCTAAGCACCCCTTTTCAGTGAAAATTATAGTTATAAAGTGCTGTGTTGAATATGTAAAGTAAAAATGGCCTGAGGTAAGGGGGAAAAATAGTTGTAAAGCACTGCTGAATATGTCCAGTGATAGATAACGGCGCTATATAAAAGCCATGACCTTTACCTTTACCTTTTAACATTATGGACACAACAAGTACCTCTAAGACGGGCAAGGGCTATCTACTATCTTAAAACAGGAGTGGTCATGGCAACCGATTTTGTGCGAGTCACTCCTCCGACGTCGCACGTCCTACGCCTTTCCCGCTTGCTCCCTGCTCTGCCGCCCGTGGGGTAGGCGAGCCATCGCCCTTCTTCGTTTCCAAATCTGCCGTCGTTTCGGGGGTAATTGGGGCTAACCCGCCTTTCATGTGCGTCACTGGCGCCAGTCGAAATTGAACAACAATCGCCCGGCAGGCCGAAATTTTTCTTGCAGGTTTCAACTAAACTCGCGCCGAAATTCGTTTCGATTTTTCGTGTTTTCGTTTGGGAACACGGTTTTCTTACGAAATGATTAAAAATTGGAATTAATTTAACTCTTTCCGAGCTGAAATAACCGTGTTTTGGTTTTCTGTGCTGCTGGGCGAAGCTAATCTCTTTGTGTTTCTTTTCACTGTTTGATTCTTTGGTTTGTTGACAGCTCGATTAAACTTTGTAAAACAAAGCAAGCCTACTGTGCGTGACCGTGACCCTTGGCACGACTTCCGCCTAGAGGAAAAGAAAGTTTTATTTCGATGGAAGTCTCTTTGGGTTTTCTGAAATATTTAGTGCAATTACATGAGTGCTTTGGAAGTTTGCTTTACACGGAGCTGGAGTCGTAATTTCGTTTCTAGATTTCAATGAACAAACATGAAAATGGTATGTTATTTTTGGTATTTAAATTTTTAATGCAAATGGGGTGCTTTAGAAGTTTGCTTTCTACGGCGCTGGAGTCCTAATTTCGTTTCCAAATTTCAATGACCAAAGAATAAAATTGTAAACTTTTTTGGTATTCAAATTGAGCCGTTTTCAAATTCAATACAAGTTCGAGTTTCTGTGTGTAGGGATAAACATTTCGTTTCGGTTCGACATGACATTGTTTACATCTTAGTTCAGTCAAGCAGCATATTTCTTTCATCATGCTATCATCACGTTGAGCGAGGGGCATCTCACTCTCCAAAAACGCGTACGAAATTTCGATGAACAAAATGATTTTCCAAGGATTTTCATGAAAACAATCGTATTTCCAGCCAAAGTGTACGAGATTTCCAATGAGTGAATCACCCCCCCCCCCCGAATTGAGACTGAACAAATAAAGTCATTTACAGACAAAACAAGTTTTCCAATGTATTCATGTTCATTCTTATGGGATATATTGCTTTGTGAACAGACTTCTCTATGATAGTCTATTCCATTACCTTATTTCAAAGGGTTATTGAAAAACAGGAAAGTGAATTTCATGGTTAAAATGCCCATTCAAATCAAGAGAGGAAGAATGGTGCTATCAAAAACCTGGACCAACGAACTGGTCGAACGACGACACCGAGGAACGGAACTTGAGAGGCAAAGGACCTTGAACTAACACCATGGACCAGGACCTTCACTGGCACTAGCTAGGAAACAACAGGAAAGACACAGGAATGAAACTAAAGGAATGGACCAACCACAATTAAAAATTTCAGGATTAAGGAACATTATAGTGGACTAAGTACCCTCGACTAGATCAAGGAGCAGGAATTTCAGTGGGAACAGCAAGCAGGACCCTAGACTAAGACCAAATAACAGAACATTAAGTGGGACTGGGGAACAGGACCTTCGACTGGAGAGGGACCCTGGGAATACGATCAGGACCCATTATCAAGACTTAAGGACCCTGGACTTAGGCCAAGGAACAGAACCTTAAGTGGCAAAAGAGAACAGGACCTTGGACTAAGGACAAGGAACAGGAATTTAAGTGGGACAAGCAAGCAGGAACCTGGACTAAGCGAAACAAGAGAACCTTAAGTGGGGCTAGGAACAGGACCTTTGACTTGAGAGGGATCCTGGGAACAAGATCAGGACCCATTATAGGACACATGATTTAGGCCAAGGAACAGAACCTTAAGTGGCAAAAGGGAACAGGAACCTGGACTACAACAAGAAAATGACCTTGCAATAAATTAAGGAACAATGGAATTATTTCTCTCAATAAGTTCAATGGACTAACCTTATAAGGCGGAGGTTCTCATGAGGCGGTGGTCCTCATGAGGCGGTGGTCTTAGACGGGCAAGAGCTAGTTCCACTATCTTAAAACAGGAGTGGTCGGGGCAACCGATTTTGTGCAAGTCACTGCTCCGACCTCGCAGGTTGTACGCCTTTCCTGCTTGCTCTCTGCTCTGCCGCCCGTGGGGTAGGTGAGCCATCACCCTTCATCTTTTCCAAATCTGCCGTCGTTTCGGTGGTAATTGGGGCTAACCCTCCTTTCATGTGCGTCACTGGCGCCAGTGGAAATTGAACAACCATCGCCCGGCAGGCCGAAATTTTACTTGCAGGTTTCAACTAAACTCGCGCCAAAATTCGTTTCGACCTTCATGTTTTCGTTTAGGAACACCATGTTCTTATGAAATGATTAAAAATCGGAATTAATAACTGAAATAACGAACTTTTTGTTTTCTGTGCTGCTGGGCGAAGATAATTTTTTTGTGTTTCTTTTCACTGCTTAATTCTTTGGATTGTGGACAGCTCGATTAAACTTTGTGAAACAAAGCAAGCCTACTGTGCATGACCGTGACCCTTGGCATGACTTCTGCCTAAGAGGAAAATATAGTTTTGTTTTGATGGGTTTCGTTTTCGGTTTGCTGAAATTTCTAATGCAAATACAAGCACAAGGGTGCTTTGGAAGTTTGCTTTATACCGTGCTGAGGATATAATTTAGTTTCTGGATTTCAATGAACAAACATGTAAATGCTAAGATTTTTTGGTATTTGAATTGTGCCGCTCTCATCTTCAATACAAGCTTGAATTCCAGTGTGTAGGGGTCTTCCCCCTCCTCCAAGGCAAACATAGTTTTGTTTTTATGGAAATCTTTTTCGATTTTTACCTCACTAAGTTTATGAGGCAAAAATCGTATCAAGATAAAGAATCACCAGAATCAATCATACATTTAAGAAGTATTTAATGCAAATAGAAGGTTCCTTTAGAAGTTTGCTTTTCACTGCACTTGAGTCCTACTATCTTCGTTTCCAAATTTCAATGTCCAAACAGAAAATGGTAAAATTAATTGCATTCAAATTGAGCCGTTTTCAAGTTCAATACAAGTACGAGTTTCTGTGTGTAGGGATCACGGTCCGGTTTGAGTTGACGTTGTTTACATCTTAGTTCAGTCAAGCAGCGTTCTCTCATCATGCTATCATGGCGTTGAGATACGGACACTTCACTCTCCAAAAACGCGTCCGAAATTTCTTTGAAAATAAAATGATTTTCCAAGGATTTTCATGAAAAAGATCGTATCTCCAGCTAAAGTGTACGAGAATTCCAAGGAGTGAATCACCCCTCAGCATTGAGATAGAACAAATAAAGACATTCACATAGAAATAATAAGTTTTTTATTAAATGTAGTCATGTCCATTTTTGTGGCATATATTGCTTTGTGCGAAGACTTTTCTACAATCCTCTATGCCATTACATTATTTCAAAAGGTTGTTGAAAACAGGAAAGTGTATTTCATAGTTAACAAAGCACATTCAAACCCAAAGAGGAAGAATGGTGCTATCAAAAACCTAGACCAACGAACTGTTTGAAGGACAACACAGAGGAACAGAACTTAAGAACAGGCCAAGGACCTTGGACTAACACCATGGGCAGTGGTACCATTTTCCTACTTGCTCTCTCCTCTGCTGCCCATAGGGTAGGCGAGCCATCACCCTTTCATTTTTTGTCAACTGCTCTGGCTTCTGGGGCAACTGGGGCTACCCTACTTTGAAGTGTGTCATTGGTGCCTGTTTTAACCATCGCCCAATTGTTTTCTGTAGAAGGATTATCACTGAATCACAACAAGGCACAGTAGCATGTTCGGTAGGGTGGCGTGTCTCTTGAGCTGCGATGCAGAGTCGGGAGTTTGACTCCCCTCAGGGGCAAATGTTTTCCTTTCAAATTCTTTTATTTCTGTTATTTTCGTGTTGAAAATGTTTACAAAAGACCAAGGAGACGTCTGGTAACTAAAATTTGCTTTTGCTGTAATTTGTAAGTTTGTTAGACATATTTTTTGACGTGTTTTGTTGTTCCTTCCATGAATTCAAGGACAACTAGAAGATTATCCTCCATTAAGCAATACGGCTGTGTAGCCGAGTGGTTAAATGCTCGCCTGCTACCCAGAGTGGCTGGTTTTCAAATCCCCTCAAGGGCAATTTCTCGGTGTTTTGGTTTTTGTGATTTAAATAGTTCTTACATCTATTTTTTCTCATGTCTTTTCAATTATAAATTTATTTTCAATTTATCTCTGACACTTACTTTCATTTCCATTTAGTTTATATTTTAAGTTTTATTGCACTTGAAGAAATTAGAATAATATTAAAATTTATTTTAAATGAAGGACTAATTTCACTTTCATTAATATTAACATTAAGGCCAATACTCTTAAGTACCAAATAAACGGGGTGTCCTCATTGATGGGGGGGCTAGGAATTTCTTTCGAAATTTTAATAAACAGGGGATCCTTTTAACTTCCAGGGTTTGGGGAAAATTAATAAACATAGTTTCATAATTTCAGAAGTGAAATTGTTTCTTCGAAAATTAATAAATTGGGGGTCCTAAGAAGGCCCTGCGGGTGGCGGAAAACTCAAAATTAATAAACTGGGGGAGTTTATTTGGCATCTAAGAGTATGAAGATAAATTAAGATGATGACAAAGTTTGACATTGGCATTATTGCATGTAGTGATAAAGAACAACCCAAACATTAATTTAAAGTTTAAACGTTATCTCAGATTTACATCAAGATTAACATAAAGGTTCAAATAAAGACTCATTTGAAAATTAATTTTAAGTTTAAGTTCAAAATGAAAGACTGATACTAAGACCAAGACTAACAAAGACTAACATTAATATTAAGATGGACTTCAAGATTAACTAAGACTAAGATTAAAATTAAGTTTAGGATTAAGATTAAGATTAGAATTAAGATTCAGATTTAGATTCACATTTAGATTCAGATACAGATTCAGATTAAGATTAAGATTAACATTTAGATTAACATTAAGGTTCACATTCCAATTCAGGTAGAAGTTAAGATTAAGATTCCAATTACCTTGAAGACTAAGATTAAGACTAGACTAACATTAAGATTGACATCAAGATTTAGATTAACAGAAAATATAGCCACCTCAATGCACAGTGCCTTTTAGGTGTAAGCTCTTATTGGCAAAGTTCATTGGATGCGGTGGTGGTCCTGAGACGGTGGTCTTACACGGGCAAGGGCTAGTCTCTCTATACTAAAATGGGAGTAGTCATGGAAACCGATTTTGTCACAGTCCCTCCGCCACTGTGGGCAGTGGTGCAATTTTCCGACCTTCCCCCTGCTCTGCCGCCCGTGGGGTAGGTGAGCCATCACCCCTTCGTTTTTTGTCCACTGCTCTCGCTTCTGGGGTAACTGGGGCTAATCCTTCTTTGAATTGCGTCATTGGTGCCTGTTTTAACCATTGCCCCATTGTTTTCTGTAGTAGGATTATCACTGAAACGCAGCAAGGCATGGTGGAGTGGTCGGTAAGGCGGCCTGTCTCCTGAGCTGCGATGCGGAGTCGTGAGTTCGACTCCCCTCTGAGAATTAAGAATTTTTTTATTTCTCTTATTCTCGTGTTGGAAATGTTTTCAAAAGGCCAAGATGTCTGGGAACTAAAATTTGCTTTGGGTATAATTTTTTAGTTTGTTTTACACATTATTTTTTAACGTGTTTTGTTGTTCCCTTCATGAATATTAGGACAACTAAGAGATTATCCTGAACTAGGAAAAAAGGCAGTGTAGCCGAGTGGTTAAGTGCTCGCCTGCTACCCAGAATGGGCGGAGATCAAATCCCCTTAAGGGCAAACTTTTGGTTTTTTGTTTTTGTGTTCTAAATTGTTCAAAAATTTTTTCAATGTCTTAAAGTCACTTAGACAAAACTAGAATGCTTTTCGGAATGACTCAAATCTTTAGATCTACTTTTTCTTAATCTTTTCAATTATAAATTTATTTTCAATTTATCTCTTGACACTAAATTTCATTTCCATTTCGTTTTTATTTCAATTCTTCTTCCATCTTTGATTTCAATTTCAAGTTTTATTGCAACTGAAGAATTAAGAATAATATTAGAATTTATTTTAAATTAAAGATTAATTTAACTCTTACTAATATTAACATTAACGTCAATAATCTTAGGTTCAAAATAAATGGGGGTCCAAATAAATGGGGGGGGTTCAAAAATTTACATTTCCATTTCGTTTTTATTTCCATTCTAATTTCATCTTTGATATCAATTTAAAGTTTTATTGCAGCTGAAGAATTTAGAATAATATTAGAATTTATTTTAAATTAAAGATTAATTTCACTTTTACTAATATCAACATTAACGCCAATAATCTTAGGTTCAAAATAAACGGGGGTCCAAATAAATGGGGGGGGGGTTCAAAAATTTAATATAAGCAAGTGGTCTTCCTTTTAAGGTCCCAGGCTGGGGGAAAATTTATAAACGTAGTTTAACCCTTTCACCAGCGAAATCATTTTTTCCAAAATTAATAAATTTGGGATCCTAATAAGGTCCGGGGGTTGGGGGAAAAATCAAAGTTAGTAAATGGGCATCTAAGAGTATGAAGATAAACTCAGATTATGATAAAGTTTGAGATTGAAATTATTGAATGTGGTGATAAACAACAACATTTATATTAATTTTAATTTCAATGTTATTTCAGATTTACATCAGGATTAACATAAAGGTTCAGATTAAGACTGATTTGAAAATGAGCCTCAGCTTACAAATTAAGAATAACTTTAAGTTTAAGTTCAGAAATGAAAGACTGATACTTAGACCAAGACTTACACAGACTAAGACTAATATTAAGATGGAGTTCAACATTTACGAAGGCTAAGATTAACATTAACATTAAGATTAAGAGTAACATTAAGATTAAAATTGAGATTTAGATTCTGATTAAAATTAACATTTAGATTAAAATTAATGTTAAGATTCCAATTCAGGTAGAAGTTAAGATTAAGATTTCATTCAAGTTGAAGACTAAGATTAAGACTAGACTAACATTAAGATTTAGATCAAGATTTGTTATTGGCGGAGTTCATCGGAGGTGGTGGTCTTACACGGGCAAGGGCTAGTCTACTATCTTAAAACAGGAGTGGTCATGGCAACCGATTTTGTGCGACTCACTCCTCCGACGTCGCACGTCGTACGCCTTTCCCGCTTGCTCTCTTCTCTGCCGCCCGTGGGGTAGGCGAGCCATCGCCCTTCGTTTTTTCCAAATCTGCCGTCGTCTCGGGGGTAATTGGGGCTAACCCTCCTTTCATGTGCGTCACTGGCGCCAGTCGAAATTGAACAACAATCGCCCGGCAGGCCGAAATTTTACTTGCAGGTTTCAACTAAACTCCCGCCGAAATTCGTTTCGATTTTTCGTGTTTTCGTTTAGGAACACACTTTTCTTACGAAATGATTAAAAATTGGAATTAATTTAACTGTTTTCTGGCTGAAATAACCGTGTTTTGGTTTTCTGTGCTGCCGGGCGAAGCTAATCTCTTTGTGTTTCTTTTCACTGCTTAATTCTTTGGTTTGTTGACAGCTCGATTAAACTTTGTGAAACAAAGCAAGCCTACTGTGCGTGACCGTGACCCTTGGCACGACTTCCGCCTAAGAGGAAAATATAGTTTTGTTTTGACGGGTTTCGTTTTCAGTTTTCTGAAATTTCTAATGCAAATAGAAGTGTGCTTTGGAAGTTTGCTTTATACCGTGCTGGAGATATAATTTAGTTTCTGGATTTCAATGAACAAACATGAAAATGGTACGTTTTTTTTTTTGGTATTTAAATTGTACCGTTTTCAAGCTCAATACCAGCTTGAATTTCTCAGTGCCTAGGGGTCTTTCCCCTCTTCCGAGGCAACTATAGTTTCTTTTTTATGGAAGTCTTTTCGATTTTTACCTCACTAAGTTTATAAGGCGAAAGTCGTATCAACGTTAAGAATCACCAGAATCAATAATACATTTCCGAAATATTTAATGCAACTAAAAGGGTGCTTTAGAAGTTTGCTTTTTACGGCGCTGTAGTCCTAAATTTTATTTCCAAATTTCAATAATCTAACCTGACAATTTTTTGGTATTCAAATTGAGCCGTTCTCAAGTTCAACACAAGTTCGAGTTCCTGTGTGTAGGGATCACAATTTTGTTTCGGTTCGAGTTGACATTGTTTACATCTTAGTTCAGTCAAGCAGCATTCTCTCTTCATGGTATCATCGCGTTGAGCGAGGGGCATTTCAAAAACGCGTAGGAAATTTCTATGAAAACAATATGATTTTCCAAGGATTTTCATGAAAACAACCGTATTTCCAGTTAAAGTGTACGAGATTTCCAAGCAGTGAATCACCCCTCCGCATTGAGATTGAACAACTAAAGACATTTACAGACACATAACAAATTTTTAAATGTATTCATGTTCATTCTTGTGGGATATATTGCTTTGTGCAAAGACTTTTCTAACGGTCGTCTATGCCATTACCTTATTTCAAAAGGTTATTGAAAACATGAAAGTGCATTTCATGGTTAACAAAGCCCATTCAAACCCAGAGAGGAAGAATGATGCTATCAAAACCTGGACCAACGAACTGCTCGAACGACCACACCGAGGAACGGAACTTGAGAATCGGCAAAGGACCTTGGACTAACACCATGGACCAGGACCTTCACTGGGACTAGGAAACAACAGGAAGGACACAGGAATGAAACTGAAGGAATGGACCAACCACAATGAATAATTTCAGGACTAAGGAACATTATAGTGGACTAAGTACCCTGGACTAAGATAATGGAACAGGACTTTAAGTTGGAGCAGGAAGCAGCACCCTGGACTAAGACTAAATAACAGAACATTAAGTGGGACTGGGGAACAGGACCTTTGACTGGAGAGGGACCCTGGGAATACGATCAGGACCCATTATCAAGACTTAAGGACCCTGGACTTAGGGCAACGAACAGAACCTTAAGTGGCAAAAGAGAACAGGACCGGACTAAGGACAAGGAACAGGACTTTAAGTGGGACCAGGAAGCAGGACCCTGGACTAAGGCCAAACAAGAGAACCTTTAGTGGAGCTGGGGAACAGGAAATTTGACTTCAGAGGGACCCTGGGAACACGATCAGGACCCATTATCAAGAATTAATGACCCTGGCCTTAGGCCAAGGAACATAACCTTAGGTGGCAACAGGGAACAGGACCCTGGACTAAGGACAAGGAACAGGAATTTAAGTGGGACCAGGAAGCAGGACCTTGGACTAGGGCCAAACAAGACAACCTTTAGTGGGGCTGGGGAACAGGACCTTTCATTTGAGAGGGACCCTGGGAACAGGATCAGGACCCATTATAGGATCAGTGATTTAGGCCAAGGAACAGAACCTTAAGTGGTAAAAGGTAACAGAAACGTGGACTAAAACAAGAAAAAGGACCTAGGAATAAATTAAGGAATTAAGTAGAGGTTACATCTGGAAAATGGAATAACTTCTGTCAATAACTTGACAGCGCTAACTTTATAAGGCGGAGGTTCTCATGAGGCGGAGGTTCTCATGAAGCGGTGGTCCTCATGAGGCGGTGGTCTTAGACGGGCAAGAGCTAGTCTACTATCTTAAAACAGGAGTGGTCGTGGCAACTGATTTTGTGCGAGTCACTCCTCCGACGTCACAGGTCGTACGCCTTTCCCGCTTGCTCTCTGCTCTGCCGTCCGTGGGGTAGGCGAGACATCGCCCTTCGTCTTTTCCAAATCTGCCGTCATTTCCGGGGTAATTGGGGCTTACCCTCCTTTCACGTGCGTCACTGGTGCCAGTCCAAGTTGAACAACAATCACCTGGCAGGCCATAATTTTACTTGCAGGTTTATACTAAACTCGTGCCAAAATTCGTTTTGAATTTTCGTGCTTTTGTTTAGGAACACTTTGTTCTTACTAAATGATTAAAAATTGGAATTAATTTAACTGTTTTCGAGCTGAAATAACGTGTTTTGGTTTTCTGTGCTGCTGGGTGAAGATAATTTCTTTGTGTTTCTTTTCACTGCTAAATTCTTTGGTTTGTTCGATTAAATGTTGTGAAACAAAGCAAGCCTACTGTGCGTGACCGTGACCCTTGGCATGACTTCCGCCTAAGAGGAAAATATAGTTTTGCTTTGATGGGTTTCGTTTTCGGTTTGCTGAAATTTCTAATGCAAATACAAGCACAAGGGTGCTTTGGAAGTTTGCTTTATACTGTGCTGAGGATATAATTTAGTTTCTGGATTTCAATGAACAAACATGTAAATGCTAAGATTTTTTGGTATTTGAATTTAGACTTATTACACGAGTCCTAGTTATCGCTAACGGCTGACAACCGAACTGAAAACCGCTCAAACTAGGACTCATCACTTTCCAGACAAAAAACTGGCCCCAAAAACAGCCGTTGCCTCGTTTTCATTATGGCTCTAAATCTCGAGATTTTATTTTTCACTGTGATGGTGTGGCAGCAGCACAGCAGTAGCCAGCCGAAATAGATAAAAATCTTAAATGCTCAAACGGTAAGTACATTTTGTTATGAAAATATATTTCAAGTAATTATAAGAGAATAATGGAAGGAAAGCGTACTGGACTAAACATTAACATTAATGCAGCAAACAAGTTTATGCGAGTGGTTTTTTTGCCTATTTTACGTAGTCTAGTCTAGCTAGACTAGGGCGCTAGGCCCGTTTTCTTTGCCTTGTGTTTGCGGAAATTGTCAATATAGCTATTTTTGTAATAAAGGCTAAATACTTTTATCTTCTCAACCCTATTATATATCGTTATATCGAGGAACGAAACTTGAGAACAGGCAAAGGACCTTGGACTAACACCATGGACCAGGACCATGACCGGGACTAGGAAACAACAGGAAGAACACAGGAATAAAACTGAAGGAATGGACCAACCACAATGAATAAATTAAGGACTAAGGAACATTATAGTGGACTAAGTACCCTGGACTAAGATCAGGGAACAGGACTGTAAGTGGGAACAGGAAGCAGGATCCTGCACTTAGATCAAATAACAGAACATTAAGTGAGACTGAGGAACAGGACCTTTGACTGGAGAGGGACCCTGGGAATACGATCAGGACCCATTATCAAGACTTAAGGACCCTGGACTTAGGCCAAGGAAAAGAACCTTTAGTGGCAAAAGGGAACAGGACCCTGAAATAAGAACAGGGAACAGGAATTTAAGTGGGACAAGGAAGCAGGACCCTGAACGGCCAGATGAGAGAACCTTTCATGGGGCTGGGGAACAGGACCTTTGCCTTGAGAGGGACCCTGGGAACAGGATCAGGACCCATTAAAGGACCCACGATTTAGGCCAAGGAACAGAACCTTAAGTGGCAAAAGGGGACAGGAACCTGGACAAAAACAAGAACAAGGACCTTGCAATTTGAGGAACTAAGTAGAGGTTACATCTGGACATTGGAATGACTTCTCTCAATAATTTTAATGCACTAACCTTATAAGGCGGAGGTTTTTGTGAAGCAGTGGTCTTCATGAGCCGGTGGTCTTGGACGGGCAAGAGCTAGTCTTATATACTAAAGCGGGAGTAGTCATGGAGACCGACTTTGTGGGAGTTCAACCTCCTAGGGTCTTCAAGATCCAGTGCTCGCTCTTGCACTTTCCCCTGCCGCCCATGGGGTAGTTTTGCTATGGCACCTTGATTTTCCCGTTTCTGCTATCGTTTCTGGGGTAATCGGGGCTAACCCTTCTTTGATCTGGGCAGCCTGGTGCCACCAAAAACAAAAGAACAAGGTGTTCGCTGCAGGATTAATCCGTTTTTCTTCACACCTGAACACTTTGATTAGCGTGGCGTGTTTGTCCAACTGTTTGGAAACAGCGAGGTCAGGGGATCGATTCCCCTCAAGAGAGTATGGTTCATTTTTATTTGTCTCTATTTCTTTGATTGACAAAAAATTCTGTACAAAGGAGGGGCAATTGTTTCCTATAATTTTCTTCACCAAAAGAACACTAAAAATCATTCCATTTCGTATATGTGTAGTTCTAATTTAATCCTCCAGTAAAATCAACACTTTGCTTAGCGCGGCGTGTTTGTCTAACTGTTTGGAAACAACGAGGTCAGCATATGCGAAAATAGGAACTCCAAATTGTTTCCCTTTTCTTAAATTTCTACTTTACTATTCCCCATTCATTTGCGAAAATATGAACTCATAATTGTTTACTTTTTCTAAAATTTTACTTTTTCTAGACTCCGGGTTTCAGTGTCTTTCTCTTGTTGTCCAAAAATATAGATAAACAAAACGAAAATTATTTAGGCCCATTATCATGTTGCTGGAATAATACAATTTATGTTAAAAGCATTTTGATAACTTTCTAATAAAATTTTTTTCTCTATCGAATGTATTTTAATCAGTTGGCACTTACGTTGGTTAATTTTATCTGGAGTAAAGTGAACTTCACAAATGCGAATAGTTCGGTTTTGTATCTGTGTCCTCAAATGTTTGTCAATCACTCGGTCTCTGATAACAATGTTGATCAACTCCTCTCTCCATTTAGTACTAAATTCATCATCTCCACCCGGAACTTTGAAGATTCCAATTCCTTTGTGCAGTCTAGAAGCGCTGCAGTTCAAAATCGAGCAGTTTGCACCGGGCATTGGAAAAAAATAACACGAATTATGAGATGAAACCAAAAATCAGCGCTTTCATCATGATTTTGCTTGATCTTCTCACTTTTGTTTCGGATTGATGCACTCTCAGGTGAACTGGGCCCCAATAAAATTCACACAATAAGTTATAACAATAAGCTATTTTTGTTTCCAGACTATGGGTTCTCTTATGGCTTTGATACAATAGGACAAGCTGCCCTTCTCGAAATTAAATTTGTCTCCCTGTCCAGATTTGTGCTTCTTGTATGCCTCTTTCTGTTTCTCTTGGGCTTTATCAATATTCGACAATACTTTAATATGTCCTTGCTTGAATTCGGTGCCTATTTGCTCTACATATTGCAAGTATGTTGATGGTTCTGGTAACAAAATTTCCATCTATAATGCAAGAAATCGAGAATGAATGTGGTTAAATTGGAGAAAAAGTGAAAGTATTCAAGTCAAAGTTTAAGGAAGCATTAATCAAGTAATTTCCTTTTTGTGATTTACTTGCATCTTGTTGCCGTAGATATTTTGGATGTTTATTATCGCAGATTTCTTTGTCTCTTTCTTCCATTATTCGTGATTTTAGGAGCAAAATTTGCTCAATTACCTCTCCTAAAACGACCGTAATTTCAGTCGTTGCACACGGAGATTGAGTTAGCTAGTAATCAGGTAATGTAACTACAATCTTGGACAAATATATTGGAATGGCCATAATAGTTTCGCTATTATCTATTGATTCCTCCCTCTCCCCTGTTACAATGTTGTTCCGTACAAAGGTTGTCTTGCTCTACTACCAACATTGTTTTGGGTGTAAAATGGGGAAGAAATGGAGTTATGGAAATAGAAAATCAATGGAATAGGCCATACTCCTTGGAGAAAATGCCTTGTTCCAAATATTTTGTCCAAGATTGTAGTAATTGGCTGAGAAAGCTAGTAATCAGGAATCAATTTAGCCACGGGGCAAGGCAAGCTTTAATAAATATGTTAAATTGAAATACGTATTGCAATATGTTGAGAATCGTACTAGGCTTGCTTTAAAATGCAACATGTTGAATTTTTTTCTGCTTGCTTATTGCACGCGGTTTGCTTTAGAGAATGAAGCAAAATTTCTATGAGAAGAGCTCCAGTAAGATATGAATCTTATTAACAAATTTGCTAACTAAATGGCTTCACTCACCCCCGCCCAGTCATATGAGTGTTCAGACAAAATGAGCTTGAAGGCGTGCGTCTCTGTTGTACAGAAGACAGATTAGCAAGTGCTTTGTCGTGTTCTGTACAGTTGGGCAAAGGGAAAACAGAACTGGATCCACGTAGACATCCCAGTCATCTTTATGCTCGTTAACAAGTAAATTTCAACACTACTTAAGGTAAGAACATTTGAAACGAAAATAAAATGAAAAGTATTGTCTCTGTCCAGTGGGCTTCTATACCCCATAACTATTACATTGAAATCTTTGTCGAACCTATTTACAAAACAAAAAAGGATCATTTCTCATCTCTCCATCTAGCCTGAAACCATGTATACCTGAAGCTTAAAATTACAGTCTTACATAGAGCATTATGTCGGCCATGGAATGTATGTTGCCATCTACTACATTTATATCTTCAATGATTGCCGAAACTGTTGACACATGCTGCATTGAATTAGAACTTCAACTCAAGCAAGGCCGAAGACCCTTGGTCAACACCTCCAAAAAATTAAATATTGGTAGGGCTTGGAAAAGGTGGTGAATCTGAAGTACAACGCTTTCCTTTTTTTAAAAATTGAAGTTGAGTGGAATGGTTTTTTTCTAAAAGCAAAACCTACATAAAAGCCAGAGGATTTTACGATAAAAGTCCTAAAATTTACCCTTTACTTGTCATGAGGTTTCGATTGAAAATTGTGTAGCTAGGTTCATATATTCCTATTATTTTGAAACTGTTTTTTCAGAGGATGTACCCAGTGCAAAAAAGGCCGAAAAAAAACAATTTCAAGAGCAATTTCAAGAGTACAGATTGAAAGTAACTTAATCATTGGTTTAATGCGGCATTGGTCAATAAGGTTGCGTACCTCTTGATTGTGTGATTCCTCTTCTCATCGAGTTGATTGGTTTGCCGGTGATATGGTATGGTGGTTTTACACCAAATTGTTTGTAAAAATCTTTACTCATCTAAAAGATTTAAGTAGAGAAATTATCACACAACTTTCTGCTGGGAAGACGAGAACATTTTAACATAGAGAGAATAAGGAGAGATCCCAACCTCATTAACAAACTCTTTTCCATTGTCAGTTATTATAGTTTCCAGTGCACCATGTCAATAAAATATACACCGCAAACACTGAGCAACCTCACTTGCGTCCTTGGACTTTATTGGGAATGCTTCAATCCATTTCGTGAAGTAATCTGTGAAAATATACTGAAATCCCCTTGGTGCCATTGGTAATTTAACAGTCAAGTCGAAACAGAGTATTTCCCATGGGGGGAACACCTGTGCTGAAAAAAACACATTGATCAACATTGCAATTATCGATGGACAATGAACAGGGATGGGCTGATGTATGGCATATAGAAAGACGAATAGGACAAACAAAGACGAATAGGAACCAATGTTTTTGAATGTAGGGATGAAACATTCCCTATACGCAAGATTGTAAAATGATGGTTCTGTTCCTTTACTTATGTATCGCAATTCATGACTTGGATAAACCCGAAAAACATTGAAAGATAATGCAATATTTGGCCCAAAAAATGACAAGCAACTTTGATGTATTGGTCCATGGTCCAATTTGAACCAGGGGGCCTTTTTTGCCCCTCCTAGTGTATCTCTGAATACAGCTCGCTGTTGAACAGGAATACCTGACTGAAAGTCCTTGACTTTTCCACAAATTTATCTGCCTTTCATAAAAAGGTAGTTCCTTTGTTTAAAATTTGATCACTTAACTTACACAATTGTCATGCTATTTTTAGACCAACAATGGTTGGGTGAACCTCATGTATGGTATGGTTGCTGAGATAACTAGGTGGCTAAAAACGCCCCCCCCCCTGGTGAAAACCAGCAAAAATTAGCCCGCACCAATATGGTTAAATTTCTTGCCCTTGAAACAACTGGAATTTTACATTCAACCTTCCCATTATACAGGGATGTAGGAAGCGAGGGAGCTGGGGGGCTTCATCCCCAATAACTTTGAAATTAATAGTATGATGTCATAAAATAATTACGTCATCATATACTTTTCAGTTGTTCCTCCCAATCTGAGATTTCTTCTGACGGCCTTGCCATAGGTGCTAGTAGCTTTTGGTTAATGGTAAGTGGAATACTGATGATGGAAATAAATTTGCTTAAAATGACCTTTATTGGCTGAAGCTCCACATCTATGTTTTCAATGGCTGCCCATCCATAACGCATTTCACCCACGTCAAATACTGTTAAGAAAAAGTTTGCTTTTTGGTAGATGTAACATACTCTAAGGTGCATAATGGCCATCCCCCCACTAATTAATTGTTAGAAAATTGTTCTCACCCCCAACCTTATTAGCATCCCCAGCCTAGTAAGATTTGCATTTATATTGACGTAGATATCTTTTACTTAGTTTGCTAGCACTTTAATAGTTTCACCTAAAGTTTCAGATGTACACTCTATGTTTGGTAGAACTTTGGATTTCCTTAGCATATATAGGTACTTTAATCTGTTCTTTGAAAGAATAATGACAGATGCTTTAGAGGGTTATGATGGAGGTGTCAGGTGTGTCGGGAGATAGTTAATAGTCTTGAGATTTGCAGACGACATCAACATTATGAATGATAGTGAAAATGGTATTCGAGAGATGACAAGGAGGTTTGAAGTTGCCGCGAAGAAATTTGGCATGGAGATAAGCACAGAGAAAAGCAAGGTAATGGTTGTTGGAAAACAAGAGAACATAAATGGGAAAGTTGTGAATGTGAGTATAGATGGAGTAGACCTGGAACAAGTTAAGAGCTTCAAATATCTGGGATCGACAATTGTAGACAATGGAAAATCTGAAAAAGAAATTCGAATCAGAATAGGAAGAGGTACAAGTGCATTGGCAAAGTTAGATAACATCTGGAAAGCGAAAAATATAATATTAAAGAACAAAGTGCTGCTGATGAGGTCGATTGTGATGGCTAACTTATTGTACTCTTGTGAGAGTTGGACAATTAGTAAACGTGATGAGCAAAGGCTTAGAGCATTTGAGATGAAGACATACAGAAGAATGTTGGGAGTATCATGGAAAGACAAAAAAACAAACGAGTGGGTACAGAAAAATATCTCTGAAATTTGCAGATATGAACCAGAAGGATTGGTAGACGTGGTTAGGAAGAGAAAGTTCAAGTATTTTGGTCATCTTGTCCGAGGAGGTGGGACAGCTAGAGCAGTGATGGAAGGTGGAATGGAAGGAAACCAAGGAAGGGGAAGACCACAGGGTAATTGGATTGGTAATCTTAGAGAATGGAGTGGAGAAGGAGGTTCTACCTTGACAAGATTAGCAGAAGACTGGGAGGAATGGAGAAAGGCTGTCTATTCATGGGTGCACCCACGGCCACCTTGGCTAAGGAGCTAATGATGAATGAATATAGGTATTATAAGGCCTGTTTACACTTCCTTTCAGCAATTTTGAGACGTTTGTCAAGGTTATTATGACCCCTGTTTTTTTCAACCCCCCACCAATTACATTATGAACAAAGTTCCAGCCCCGGACCTATTCAAACCCCCCAGCAATCAGGCACCTAATAATAGGTATTAACTTAATGTTCAGTCAAAAACGCAAACAATGCTACTCACCCAGTATGTTATGTGTTTGGTCATGTTTTTCCATTTGAAACATTTGATATGTTCTCAATAGTTTGACCATGTCCAGTGATGCCTCTGGCACTTTCACGACAGTCAGCACAGCAATCCTTTCAGTTTTTACCATTTCATGTTTGCTTTTTGATTGTTGCATACATCTGATTGCCTTGAAAAATTATTTGTAGGTATATACATGTGTTGCCTGTGTGTTGCATACAGTATCTTAGCCTGTGTTGCATACAGTATACTAGGCTATGTATATTGTGAGAAATAGTGGAAACATTTTTGGGCATTTTAAAAACTTTTTTCTTCTGAAACTCCTCAGAAACAGACCAAAACAAAGAACTAAGGCAGAATTTAGACCCAGTTCTATGTAGACAGAAAGATACCTATGGATGTTTTTCAAGATACCTATGGAAGGGGAAGAGGGGAGGGGGGGATTTTCGAACCTAGTGAAAAGTTGACCAGACATAACACAGTTAATTGAATTGACTTATTAATTGAATAAAATTGAAAAACATACCACGGATAACATATTTGTCAGCAAATTTTCATAACTTCCCTTTTTTGTATGCGATATATCAGACGGATATTTTCCTGTCTGCTTGTATTCATCTATCACTCTCATCACAGCGAAATCTTCTTCCAACTGCTTGACACCAATTTGTTCTTATCTTTCCCTTTCACTTCATTTTTTGCTGTTTCCCTTCTGTTTTCATATCATTTGACTCATCGACGGTGAACTCGTCCTTCTTCTCCATGATAACCGAATAAAATTATGACTTAAGAAAGGAATTAATTTTTCCTTTCTATGGGTTATGATAGTAGCAATTCTTGCGACTACAAGCAAGTGACTGCAATCATTGTGTCACAGAATTCTTATTCGCATTACTCATTCTCAACAAGAAATACGAAATATCACAAAAATATAAACCAATCACAAGAAAGTCAGTATAAAGGAATATTTTAACCAATTAGGACCTTACGCTAAAATTTACACGTAAGTGGAACTCTTCAAGGCACATACGGAAGATACACGCATTAATGAGTCACACATGAATATGAGCTTAATACGTAAATATATCCAAAACAAGCAGATTTTGTGAAAATCGCCATGATCAATGAATCACAGACGAGCGTGTTGTAGGGTTTTCCCAAACAAACTCATTGTGAAAATCATGGGCCGTTGGGGTGTACGATACAAAAATTCATTAAACAAATGAAAAAGTTGTTTACATAATAGTCATTTCTCAACAAGGAACAATACAAAACAACACAGAAATATAACCCAATCACAAGCAAGTCCAAGAAAAGCAATATGTTAACCTCACGTTACAACTTTCATGTAAATGGAAGTCTTCAAGCACCCACCAATTCCCTGGGCGTAATGACTCCTCTGACATTAATAAAAAGAAAACAACATATTGCACTTATTCTTTAATAAGAAACTTTTTATAAGAAGCCAAGACTCTCTTGCAAGAAGCTTTATTGTTTTACAAGAAATTTTTATAAGAAACCCTGACTCTCAAATGGCCAGTAATTCAAGAAACGTACAGAATTTTTTATTTTGCAAACATTAGACCCCATTGAGCAAAATATGTTCTTTTATTTCCTGTGTTCATCACCAAACATGAGAATGAAAAGGTAAGATCAATTCCAAGTTGGTCATCATTAAAACTATCATGCTAAAGAACAAACCTTCTATTTTCTTAGCCATAAATGAAAAGTGCATTATGGAAGGAAAAACAACTCGTTTCTAAGGAACGTTAGTGGGTTTCCTTCAGCAACCACAGCATGTCGTTTTTATCATCATTTAAACTAGCATTACAGTCTCCCAAACGGCTAAGAAGATGTATAAATCTTTTCTGTTGTTCTTCTTTTTTCCTGGATATTTTTTTAAATGAGACTTGATCCATACACAGTATGAAAGCTGCATGCAAACTTTCTGGAGTTTCGATTCAAACTGGTAACGAGTTCCTTCCATTTAAAAGTGAGAACAAAACAACCAGTTCCTCCAGTTTGGCAAGCTTAGAAGAGATTTCCTTGCCAGTCCCTGATAAAAGGAAGCATTGATTATATATAAAAGAGAATGGGACAAAATGGCTGAGATTAACAAAAGATGATATTTGAAATACAATTTACAGCAAGTGAAGCTCAGAAAGAGCAAAGCTTATAATAACATTGGACTTCATATGTAAGTTATTAAACTAACAAATAAAGCATGCTTTTCATGGAGCGTGGGCATGGTAAATTATTTCAGCAAAAGCTCTGTTTATTTTTTTTCATTTTTTTTTAACGATTCTCTCCTATGCATAGGCATAAGCATAAGCATTTCAGATCATATAGATTAAACGAAGACATTATTAGTTCCTATGTTCTTCCTCAATTGCAAAGCCTGGAAGCATAGAGTCATGTTCCATCCCAGCAGCATGAAAATAAACACAATAATGCCAAGTACTTGTCGATTTCTAGGTACCTCTTGGTGCTATGGTATCCAGAAAATTTTGTTTACAACAAACACTTTCCATATAAATAATCCAGTCTACATATTTAAGAAGATCTTGGCAGACAATGAATTATATGAGTAAACACGATAACAGCCTACTTGGTCACTCGATTACTTGCCTTGTGCCAGTCATTTGATATCCAGGGTATTTTTATCAAGGCTTGCCTGACTCATTCCGATATTTTCAAGTTCTTGGTTAAGATCTTCCAATGTCTTTGTTTGAAACTTTGATCTGAAATATGACAACAACAGGCTAACTATGCTGATTAAAGATGATGTTGGCATTACAAAACTTTGTTGACATCTAGTCAAAACCTTTCTGCAATTGTGGCACAAAGAAAAGGATTAAAAATTTTGACACATTATATCGTTTTGCATAACAAAATGGTTGAGAATCTTTACTAATAGAGGTAGTAATTGTTTTGTCATGAACAAGATGGAAGGTTATCTAAAAGAAGGTACATCAATCTACAGCTTTGAAGCAAAAAAGAAATTTACCCTTTCGTAGCATTTGTATAGGTCAACAGGCATTTTGCTGATTTTTTGTTTGTTCCAGCCCATCATATGCTTGGTCAAATGGTCTTCTCTGTCTGCAAAGCAAAAACACACATTAATTCAAACTGAGCGAAAAGCCAACTTTAAGTCATATATGTACAATCAAAAGAGAACAGAAATAGTTCTCTAGCTGACTGTCAGGTATCTTATGCTTGGTAGTGCCTCAAAGGCGTGAAACATAACTATTAATCTGTTCAACTTCCTATCCTGTAGACCTTGCTGATCCATCTTGCCATTCTCCATCCCAAGTTACCTAGGGCAGAGATTATAAATATAATTTAAATTCTCACAAACAATTGGAATAGTCACCTGGAGGTACATAAGTACAGTAAGTAACAGAGAAAAGGAGCACCAACAGGTATTTTGTTTGTAATCTAATGAACTTAAATCTAATTTTGCCAATGCCTAATGTAAGTTCATTGCCTGAAAATAAAAGGTTTAATGATTTAAACAGATGAAAGATTAAACATGCTGTTTGCCTGTAATTAGAAGATACCTTTTTCAACAAACATCCAATGATAATGTCCTGTGAGTCCCCAACATCAAAAAATAGTCATTCAATAAACTGAAGCCTGGCAAAATGCAGTATAAATATAAATATGAATTATTTTGATACTATATTTATTACAATAATTTTGGTAGAATTTTCGAGAATGGAGATTTTTGGAAAATTGTGGTGAGAGCGAGCTTCTAACTCGCGGCCTCCAGTTCTCATGACAGGCGCTCTACCGACTGAGCTATCTCACCATGCTATACTTAAGCATGGTTCATTGATATCCAGTTAGTGTGGTGACGTGTACAGCTTGTCTAAGCACCGCGATCTCAATATCCTAAACGGTGCCCGGCGATTTGTTTTGATGCCCTCAACTCCACATATACATGCCGCCTTTAACCCCACAACTTTCCATCTCCATTTTCTGACGGTATATTTTGATACTGTATTTATTATAATAATTTTGGTAGAATTTTCGACAATGAAATTTTTTGGAAAATTGTGGTGAGAGCGAGCTTCGAACTCGCGGCCTCCTGTTTTCATGACAGGCGCTCTACCGACTGAGCTATCTCACCATGCTATACTTAAGCATGGTTCATTGATATCCAGTTAGTGTGGTGACGTCTACAGCTTGTCTAAGCACCGCGATCTCAATGTCCTAAACGGTGCCCGGCGATTTGTTTTGATGCCCTCAACTCCACCTATACATGCCACCTTTAACCCCACAACTTTCCATCTCCATTGTCTGATGGTATATTTTGATACTATATTTATTACAATAATTTTGGTAGAATTTTCGAGAATGGAGATTTTTGGAAAATTGTGGTGAGAGCGAGCTTCTAACTCGCGGCCTCCAGTTCTCATGACAGGCGCTCTACCGACTGAGCTATCTCACCATGCTATACTTAAGCATGGTTCATTGATATCCAGTTAGTGTGGTGACGTGTACAGCTTGTCTAAGCACCGCAATCTCAATATCCTAAACGGTGCCCGGCGATTTGTTTTGATGCCCTCAACTCCACATATACATGCCGCCTTTAACCCCACAACTTTCCATCTCCATTTTCTGACGGTATATTTTGATACTGTATTTATTATAATAATTTTGGTAGAATTTTCGACAATGAAATTTTTTGGAAAATTGTGGTGAGAGCGAGCTTCGAACTCGCGGCCTCCTGTTTTCATGACAGGCGCTCTACTGACTGAGCTATCTCACCATGCTATACTTAAGCATGGTTCATTGATATCCAGTTAGTGTGGTGACGTCTACAGCTTGTCTAAGCACCGCGATCTCAATGTCCTAAACGGTGCCCGGCGATTTGTTTTGATGCCCTCAACTCCACCTATACATGCCACCTTTAACCCCACAACTTTCCATCTCCATTGTCTGATGGTATATTTTGATACTATATTTATTAGAATAATTTTGGTAGAATTTTCGACAATGGAGATTTTTGGAAAATTGTGGTGAGAGCGAGTTTCGAACTCACGGCCTCCTGTTTTCATGACAGGCACTCTACCGACTGAGCTATCTCACCATGCCATACTTAAGCATGGTTCATTGATATCCAGTTAGTATGGTGACGTGTACAGCTTGTCTAAGCACCGCGATCTCAATGTCCTAAACGGTGCCCAGCGATTTGTTTTGATTCCCTCAACTCCACATATACACGCCACCTTTAACCCCACAACTTTCCATCTCCATTGTCTAATGGTATATTTTGATACTATATTTTGATACTATATTTTGGTAGAAATTTCGACAATGGAGATTTTTGGAAAACTGTGGTGAGAGCGAGCTTCGAACTCGTGGCCTCCTGTTTTCATGACAGACGCTCTACCGACTGAGCTATCTCACCATGCTATACTTAAGCACGGTTCATTGATATCCAGTTAGTGTGGTGATGTGTACAGCTTGTCTAAGCACCGCGATCTCAATGTCCTAAAGGGTGCCTGGCGATTTGTTTTGATGCCCTCAACTCCACATATACACGCCACCTTGAACCCTACAACGTCCCATCTCCATTGTCTGAGGGTATATTTGATACTATATTTATTACAATAATTTTGGTAGAATTTTCGACAATGGAGATTTTTGGAAAATTGTGGTGAGAGTGTAATAGTGCTAGTCCTCAGCACGCACAGCCTCGCTTGCATGCGTACATTTTTACTTCTTTTACTCTCATTCATTTTAATATCTCTTTACTTTACGCATTTAGATTTCAGTAGCTATTGTCGGCATTGTTTGTTTTACATTTGCGAAAGGAATTAATCGTTGTCGTTAAGTATGACTAACTGTAATTGTAAAGATTAAGTAGTAAGACATCACTTAGTATGACATCTGTAGCATACTAGGTGCGGCCGCAGCATTCGCACAACAGCCAAAATTACCTTGCATTGCCTTTACGCATCTTAAGACCTATCGTAGCGACAAATAAACCCCCTGTCGTTAGCAATATTCTTCTTACAGTTATTTTACCGCTCATAGGTTAGTATAAAAGAAAGTATCCATCTTAAGTAAGTTCAGTTGTGAAACTCACCAGTATACGGGGTGTTTGCAAAAGACCATGTTGTCATAGTACTGTAAATACTTGCGAAAGTAATATTATAGTTACTTTGATTATCAAGATTTGTGTTTGAAGGAAACATTTCTTGGTGTATTCTTTGTTTTATTGGCCTACCACTCAAGAAACCGTGCCTAAGAGGAACAACGCCTCACATTGGTGACAGTGTCGGGGATCATTCTGGAAAGAAATCCGAAGAATTCGCAAACCAAGACCGAAAGAAATTGTCAAGATGATCATAAGTTGTAAATAAAGAGCAGTGTATATATATGTTTCATATTTTTCGGCTTTATACATATCAAGAACACTTATAAACTTTTTCGAAAAACATTTCCGTAACAATGAGTAAGAGTAAATCATGAGAACATGAAGAAGAGAACACTAAGAATGTAATAAGTCCCCCTAAGTTCTTTGGCGAAAGCGGGGAAGACGTTGAAAAGTGGTTCAAGGCGTTTGAACGAGCTGCCTTGTTCAACAAATGGTTAGAAAAGCATATTCTGACATGCCAGCTCGCCATCAAGACACTCTGATGCGAGAACATTTTGTGAATGGCCTACGCCCATCATTAAGACGCCTAGTCCTTATTTCGGACCCAAAGCAGTTCGAAGATGCTTTAACTGTGGCTAGAAGACAGGAGATCCACAATGAATTCGTGCATGGAGCAGCCCCCTGGGTCAAACCTGAGCAAGGAAGAGAGGACCATAAACCAGCCCCGGTTAACGAATAGAAAAAGGCTACCAGAAGCAAAACGAAAGCGCCCTAGAGAAAAGGCTAGACCGTCTCGAACGGATGATGGAGGGATTGTTGGCAAATCGAAATGGAGACAAATCGGGGAATCGCAATAGTAGAGATTTACGATGCATGGATGGAAGGCACTTTTGCGGTCATTGTTTGAAAGTTGGGCATACAGAAGCTGTCTTCTACACGAAACAGGTTAGAAGGAATAAAAAAACTGAACTCTGCTACCCATGACTATTTGAGGTGTGGCGTAGCTGATAAGAACAAAAAACCTCAAAACAATGTTTTAGTAAATTCACTTTTTAATGATCCGTATCAATGCGTAATGTTTAATGCTAAGATCGAAAATCAAGATAGTTGTATTGTTTTAGATTCAGGATCAGGTATTTCTAGCATTAGTGGCGATTTATTCAGTAAAATCAATCGTAATCCTCGTTCGCTGCTCTAATTGAATAATCGTACTCTATTCGCCAAGTCCGTAACAGGAGAAATGTTGTATATTTTAAGCAGTACGTCTGTAAGCTTAGATCTAGCAGTTGGCTCATAGAATGTTACATGTCCGTAATTTTAAGTATCAGTTCCTTTTGGGAACAGATTTCTTAATTAAATCAGGTACAAGCATTAATTTAAGCAAGTTGCGCATGACTATAGGTCATACTAAGGTGCCTATCAGCGTCGTAAGGAAGCCGCAGCAAGTTCAGGTCAGTCTCATTGACTCCCTGGAAATCCCAGGGCGCAGCGAAGTCCTTATGGCTGGGAAAGTTGAAGGGTTAAATGGAACCGTCCTACTTGAGCCGAAATAGGAGGTTTCTAGTAGCAATGAATCTTTTATCTATCCTGCTAGGATTATCTCTTCTGTTGAAAACGGCACTATTCCTGTAAAATTAGTTAATGCTAACAGTTTTCCTGTAAGAGTTTTTGCAGAAACTTGCGTGGGCATGGCAGAAGTTATTCACGAGGAAAACATCCAAAATGAAAATGGTGAGTGGAATATTTCTGACTTGAATTCTAATATAGATTGGCTTAACGATGTTGATATGTCTGATTCATCTTTATCTTGTGTTGAAAGAAATCGTTTAATATCATTATTGAAAGAGTATTTTGACATGTTTGTAACTCAGGAAAAGGATGTTGGAAAAGCCCATAGGTTTACTCATTCCATAGATACAGGGGATAGCCTTCCCATAAGACCTTACAGAATTCCTCAAAGTCAACAAGGAATGGTTGAAAAGCATTTGAAAAGTATGTTAGACAGGGGGATAATTCAAGAATCTGACAGCCCATGGTCACAGCCTTTGGTGATAGTCACTAAGAAAGACGGGTCCCCACGGTTTTGCGTAGATTTCAGGAAATTAAATGCCGTCACTAAGAAACAGACATCTCCTATGCCCAGAATAGACGAAGTGCTTGATTCGTTAGGAGATTCGTGTTATTTTACAACCCTAGATTTAGCTTCAGGGTATTGGCAAGTCCCTATGGATCCTAAAGATATGGAGAAAACGGCATTTTGTACGCGTAATGGTAATTTTGAATTCAAAGTTATGGCAATGGGTTTGGTTAACGCAAGTTTTACTTTTCAGAAAATGATGCAACTTGTTTTGAGTGGACTGCAATGGCAGATCTGCATGGTTTATTTAGATGATGTAATCGTTTATTCTAAATCGTTTGAAAAGCATCTTCAGAATTTGCCTTTAGTTTTCAATTGGTTTTGTGCTGAAGGTTTGAAATTCAAGCCGAAAAAGTGTCATTTTTGTAAGCCAGAAGTATTATACCTAGGACACATAGTGGGTAAAAATGGTGTTAGACCTAATCCGGACAAAGTCATTACTATTTGTGATTATCCTGTTCCTAGAAATTGTAGCGAAGTTAGGAGTTTTGTCACTCTTGTATCATACTATCATAGGTTTATTAAGGGTTTTGCTTTTATAGCTAATCCATTGCATGGATTGCTTAAGAAGGGTGTTATATTTTCTTGGACCTCAGAATGCCAGTTAGCTTTTGAAACTCTTCGTGACGCTTTGCTAACTGCGCCAGTTTTACCGTATCCTTATTTTAATCATGGCTTTTCACTGTATACTGATGCAAGTAATACAGGCATTGGGGCAATTTTATCTCAGAACATAGATGGTGAAGAAAGGACCATAGCACACGCTAGTAGAGGTTTAAAACTTCACGAGCATAAATTTTCCACTGTTGAGAGAGAATGTTTAGCCATAGTTTGGGGAATTAAATACTTTCACCCCTATCTTTTTTGGAAGAGAGTTTGATGTTATTACTCATCACAACCCCCTTAGGTGGTTGGATAATGCCAGGGGTCCCCATTCCAGGTTATCCCGTTGGTCCCTCACATTACAAAGCTACTCTTTTAAGATCAAGCATAGGTCCCGGAAAGCACATGGCAATGTAGATTCACTCTCTAGGATTCCTCAAGAAGCTCATCAGGAAATTGATCAGAAGTGTCCCATAGAAACTTCACCCAAAGGATCCGCACCAGTGTTAGCAATCGACGCCTCAGGTTTACATTTAGACAAGGTTAAGAAAATGCAAGGACAAGACCCCGGTTTGCAGGATCTACTAAATTATTTCCAAAAGGGGGAAATCCCTGAGAATGCAATCAATGCATGCAAACTCATGGCCACATCAGAGGATTATGTGTTCGAAGAGGGAGTTTTGTATCATCTTGATAGGAATAACTCTAGGACTAAGGAAGCAATAACTAAGCAACTCGTAATTCCAAGGTCGCTTAGGGATAAAGTAACATTATCGTGCCATGAAGAAATCACCTCAGGCCACCTAGGATTTGAGAAAACCTATCTTAAGATCCGCAGTCGTTTCTTTAGGCTCGGTATGTATTCTGACATAGAGAGATGGTGTAAGAGTTGTGTTACTTGTGCTAGGAAGAAGACCCCCAGGAATTTACCTAAGGCTCCTTTACAACCTATACCTGTGGAAGGGCCGTTCGACAGAGTCGCAGTAGATGTGTTAGGACCTTTCCCTACATCTGAAAAGGGGAATAAGTATGTCATAATTTTTACGGAAAATTTAACCAAATGGGTTGAAGCTTTTGCTGTTTCAGATTTTACCGCTACTACTACTGCAAAACTCTTTGTAGAAGAAATTATTTCTAGGCATTCGGCACCTCATAAGCTTTTATCTGACAGAGGCAAAAACTTTCTGTCGAACGTCGTCAAAGGAGTATGCAAACTAGTCAACACAGCTAAGGTTAACACTACGAACTATCATCCTGAATGTGATGGTTCAGTTCAGTTCATATCATTTAAATTCTCTACATACAATTTATGATTCTAGCAATACAAACAAATAACTAAACTACAAAGATAGAAGATAATGTTACAGAAAAATTAATTCAATGTTACAGAAAACTAATACAATGTAAAAATACAAATAGGAGCTAAATAAATTGTATGCAGGGAATTACTTAAAGGAGGAGCCCCCTCAATAGGTAAACTAATCAAGGAGAGAGCCCCCCCCTATCCTAAGATATAATCAGATAAATTTATTTGAGTTTAATTAATTAATTGTGCATCTTCAGTACCAAAATAGCTTACATTCATCGGTTGATTTTGTTAAACGAATAACTTTTCAATTTTGTTTTGAAAGATATTTTTGATGGGGCATTTCAGAGTTCCATATGTAATGCATTCCACAGTTTAGCACCAATATATCGAATAGACTTTAGACCATATTGAAGACTGTTTTTTCGAGACATATATAGATCACCTTGACTGGCCTGTCTTGTGGAATACAGATGAACAGATGAATTAAATAGGAAAAAGTCATGAAAGCAACTAGGTGAGGTTTTATTAACAGAATCAAAAAAAAAAGTTAGGAGTCGGAGTTCGAAAAGCTCAGAAAGTTTCAGAAGTTTAAAGTCATTGAAGATTGGAAGAGAGGGAGACATGCGAGGCTGAAATGAGATAGCTCTGACTGCTTTTTTTTGCAATTTGAAAATTGGATCAATGTATGATGCGTATGTTTGACCCCAAACAATAAGACTATATTGTAAGAAGGACAGAAACAAAGCATTGTACAAGCAAACTAAAACATCTAATGGAAGTAAGTTCCTAATTTTGAAAAACATTCCACATGTTCTAGATAATTTTTTAGAGAGTTCACTGAGATGGTATTTCCAGCTTAGGTGCTCATCCAGGAGGAGACCTAAGAACTTAACAAACTTGACCCTTTTAACATTTTTCTTGCCTATTTTTATATCAGAATCGGAAGGAACTTTGACAGATGAAAAATGAAAGAAAATATAGTTTGTCTTATCAATATTTAATGATAGTTTATTAGCATCAAGCCATTTCTTTGCTAATCTCAGCCCTTTGTTGACAACTTTAGTCAAATTAGATAAATCTTTGGATTCATAGTAGATGTTTGTATCATCAGCAAAGAGATAAAAAGTAAGTTTCTTAGAAGCATTTGGTAAATCATTGATATAGATAAGGAAAAGTAATGGGCCCAGTACTGTAAGTTAGAGTTACTTCCATTAATAGACACATATTGCTTTCTGTCAGATAGATAAGATCCAAACCACTCAAGAGCGCATCCACGAATACCATAGTGTTCCAATTTTGATAGCAAAATTTTATGATTAACTGTGTCAAAAGCCTTTTGTAAATCAATGAAAATACCACAACCAAGTCTTTTATTGTCAAGTGTATTTCTTATAGCTTCTGTTAGACTCACAAGGGCATGATCAATTGAGTGGTTTTCTTGAAATCCAAATTGTAAGGAATAAAGAATTTTATGAATTTCAAGGAATCTATAAAGGCCGGGATACACGATTAGATATTCCATTAGATATTCAATTAGATATTCACGTTCTTATTATCTAATGAAATATCTAGCCGTGTAACACTCTAAAAATATTGTGTAAGATTTTGAAAAACCACCAAAAAATATCTAAAAGTAGTTCGAATAAAATCAAATGGATTTGATTTTATTCCGAAAATCTAATGAAACATCAAAAGAAACCGCCTGATGCGAACATTTATGATTAAATGAAGTACTCCGGTCCCTTTTGGAAACATGGCGGCAGCTGAGGAGAACAGTCAAGAAATTCCACAAGAAGACGTGGAAAGGTAAGATTACAGCAATCACGTTTTACTACATATCCTGTTGATGACATATGTTATGACTCCAGGTATTTTCACTTATTCTAATTGAAGCTTCATTGACTTAATCGGTTTGAATGAAAATCAATCTAGGTTGGGTAGGTGGTACACTGTTTGACTGTTGAACCAACCCCAACCTAGATAGGCCGAAATGATGTTTTTGCCTAATTGCTCCCTCTCGTAAGCCGTGTTACCTTTTAACAAGATAGATTTGGAAAAAGGCATCTGGGTTAAGCAAGCCTCTTTTTTTCTAGAGTGTATACTGACCTGGATAAAGATAACAAGAAAAGCTGTAAAAAGTTAGGTATTAGAAAGAGAGGTCGCCCTGGCAAAATTGTTACCAAAGATTGGACTGATGAGGAGACATTGCACCTGATAGAGATCTGGTCCACAAAGGAAGAGCTGTACAATTGCCGAGATGAAAGATATTCCAATAGAGATCAACGATCTAAGGCACTAGATGAAATCAAAGATGCTTTGGTTTTGGAAGGCTATGATGTTGTTGATAACAAACAAATTCAGGACAAAATGACTAATCTTAGGAACTACTATGCTGGTGAGCTCCGAAAAATAGAGGCGTCAAAGAAGAGTGGATCAGGCACTGAAGATTTGTACAAATCCGGTTGGAAGTTTTTTGGAAATCTAGCTTTCCTTACAGATAACTTCATTCCAAGGAAAACCTGCAGCAATCTGTCCACATCTATTGATGATGACAATGTCGAGTCACCATATTCACCACAAAATCCTCCATCAGCCAAAGCAGCAAAGAAAATGAAAGATGTACAGCTAGGAAACACAGAAAAATTGATGGAGTCTGCAGTCAAAGGGATTCAACAATTGAATGAACACAGAGAGAGAATGAGAAAAGAAGAGATGATTGAGAAGAAGACTGCAACCAATGAGAATAAGGAAGATAGATGTTTCGTAGAGCTGTTATACCAAATGCTGAAGGAGATACCAGATGGTCAAGATAAGGCTCTAGCCTTGCTTGAGATACAACAAGTAGTTGTTAAACGCGATACAAAAGTAGACCGATGCCTTCAGGAGTAGGACAACAATGTCAGCCAACATTCAACTACAGATACCAGTCTCCCAGTCCAGCTTCCGCATGTTCTGACACGCCTTCTATCAGTTCTGGTTCTTTTCAAAGATATTTAAATGACGATAGATTCTGATTCCTGGACAAATGCTTGAAATAATTAATATGCTGTTATAATGATTACTATATAAAGATTTATATTCTTATATTGTAATGACAACAATTGTGTTAATCAAACTTTTACTTCAAGAACAAACTCAGTTAATTTTGTTCATAACAGATGCTTCCACTGCCAAGGTATTTGCCCTGGGCCATAGAAGTGACTAGTGAGCTGATCACGCATCTTCTCAGCTGAAATGCTTGCATGGTTGCTTTTAGTTTTGGGCAAAGAATTGGCAAAGTTATAGTTGTATTCATTTCTCCAGTCACCCTCTCGAATATCACCACTTACTGATTCTTCATCAAGAGATCCCTCTGGGGTGTATGAATCTGGAGACTTCGAGCGTAGCATATTGTGAAGAACAATTGTTGCCATTGTGATGTCAACAGCTTTTTCGGGTGCAAGTGACATAGACATTGTAAAGACACGGAATCTGTTAGACCATATGCCAAACACATTTTCACTGATGCGGCGCATGCGAGACAGCCTATAATTGAAAATTCTCTTTATATCTGTTAAGCCTGTTTGTGGATAGGGTTTCATGCAGTGTTTGCTTAAAGGGAACGCATCATCTGCTACAAAGAAAAATGGCACCGGTTCGTCTGGTTGATCAAATTCCCACATTGGACCGTTACATCGTGGTAAAGGTTGCGGGTCAGGGAGGTTGAGATCTCCTCCAACAAGGGCGTTATAGAAGCTTGAATGTCGATAAACTCCACCATCACTTATACGGCCCTGGCATCCAACATCCACGTAAAGAAATTTATAGTCGTAATCAACAATCGCAAGCAGGACGACACTGAAAAACCCCTTGTAATTGTAAAACTCAGAACCCGAGCCAGTTGGGTGTCGAATGCTAATGTGCTTTCCATCAGCAGCACCAATGCAGTTAGGAAATTGCCATCTTTCTTGCGTCTTGGCTGCTATCTCCTTCCATTGATCTGATTTGTTGGGAAGATTCAGGTATCGGTCTTTCAGGCACTCATAAATTTTTTGGCAAACAATTGGCACAAATTGTGAAATGGTGCTGCGATGAATCCTGAATTGATACTGGAGGCTTTCAAATGACTCACCAGTTGCTAGGAAGCGTAGGGTTACTGCAAGTTTCTCCTCCACAGATATTGGTTCCCTCATATTTGTTGTTCTCTTCTCTATTTTTGGACCCACAACTTCAATTAGTTCCTAAATGTAATAATAATCATGACAATATTTCTTACCATAATAATACAATATAGCAATGATTAACTATGTACAACTATAACTGTGCTAAAGGCTAAAAGCCTGTCACAGATCTTTGGAGTGACTTCACCCTGGACAGACCATTGAACCGACAGACGACCCACGTCAAGCCAAACATGATTAGAACATGTTAATGAAAGCAATCACACACATACCTCGTATATGGCTGTATTCATTCTCAGGTATTTTCTAAAAGATTCACCATCTTGCAAACGTAGCTCCTGCATTATCATATGATACGCACTTCGATTATTTCTTTCTTTTAGCCATTTCTTCATCCAAAACCTTTTTTTCCTTTTTTTAAAAATGCACTTCTTTCTTAAATCAATAAAATTGGTACAGGCAACTATCGTCAGAAGGAGCATTTCTTCTTCCTCCGAATCGTCAGACGACATTTTTTTCATCACAGAATCTTTATGTGCAACGTCGGGCGGTATATTTTGCATTATCTTAAGTACTTCATTTAATCATGAATGTTCGCATCAGGCGGTTTCTTTTGATGTTTCATTAGATTTTGACAATAAAATCAAATCCATTTGATTTTATTCGAACTACTTTTAGATTTTTTTGGTGGTTTTTCAAAATCTTACACAATATTTTTAGAGTGTTACACGGTTAGATATTTCATTAGATAATAAGAACGTGAATATCTAATTGAATATCTAATGGAATATCTAATCGTGTATCCCGGCCTTAAAGACGTCTGTACATTAGCTTCTCAAATATCTTGCTGAAAATAGGTAAAAGAGAAATTGGCCTGTAGTTTGATGGGAGCTCAGGATTTCCTTTTTTAAAAAGAGAAATAACCTTGGCAATTTTAAGTTTATCAGGGAAAATACCAGACTGGAAAGATTGATTCACAAGAAGAGCAAGAAGTAGGGAAACAGAGCATCCAATAATTTTGAGTAATTTTATTGGTATACTATTAGGACCTACAGATTTGGAAGGATTTAAAATATTAATTAGATCATTAACTTCTATTAAAGTAACTGGAGTAAGGAAAAGTGAATTAACCAAGAGGAGATTTTGGAGTTAATGGGATTGTCTTTGTTATACCATCTGCAACATTGACATAAAAGTCATTAAAAATATTAGACATTTTAGTGGGGTCTGATGTTAAATTTCCATCTTTGCCTTTGATTTTGTTGATTGAAGAAGAAGTGGAAGACTTATGAGAAATTATTGTCTTGATACCTGACCACATTTTTTTCATATTTTGACTATTGATAGAAAAATAATTATGAAAATACATTGCTTTACTTTCTTTTAATTCATTGGATACACGGTTTCTAAACTTCTTATACAACTTAAGGTTATCAGGAGTCTGCTGTTTCTTTAGTTTCAGCAAAATTCTGTCACGTAATCTCATCATCTTCAGTATTCTATTATTTATCCATGGTTTCTCTTTGAGTTTCATTTCCTTTCTACTACGTCTTTTAATTGGAGCATGCTTATTTGATCTTTCAAAAATCGATCAAATTTCCTGTTCACATCCAAGTCACTGTCTTCTGAATAAGTAAAGTTAATCTGTTTGAAATCATCAAGAAATTTGTCTTCTTTAAATTTGGAATAATCATGTTTGAGAGATCCAGCTATATTGTGACTGACATGAGAATTTTCAAAATCAAAAACTGGGGAAAATGGTCAGTAATTTGCATCACAATATTGCCACTTGTTAAATTAGCATTGGTAGCATTAGTGTATATGTTATCAATAACTGATGATCTATGTTCAGAGACTCTACTTGGATGATGAATGCAAGGAAGAAGGCTGTGTGAGAAAGAGTTGTTGACAAAGTCACTTGTTGGTGTATGGGCAGCATAATCTAGAAGGTTGACATTGAAATCACCCATTATAAATACCAGCTTGTTTGAAGAAATTTTTGAGAGAAGATTCTGAAAATGAGATGTAAGGTTATCAATATTTGAACTAGGATGTCTGTAAACACAACAAATTAGAAAATTTTTGTCATTTTTGTTTTCAATCTCAACCCATACAGTTTCAAAATCATCTGTGTAAGAGTCTAAGTCAGTTCTTGGATTGGAAGTCAGAGAATTTTTAATGTACAAACCAACACCACCATTCTGAGTGAGTGACTGAGTCTTAAAAAAAGTATATCCAGAAATGTCAACATTTGATGATAAAGGATTGTCAATGGAATGCCATATTTCAGACACACCAATCACATCAGGATTCAAATTAGTGTGAGTAGATAAAGAAAATAATTCATCATGATGAAGGGAAAGGCTTCTTATATTAGTCTGAATGATAGAGAAATCTCTAGAGGACAATTTTAAAGAAGAGATTTCAGGTAAAGTGAAGTAGCGAGAATCAATATTTTGAGGCATATGTTCATCAATATCATAATCGCTAAGATTGGGCAAGTCCATAAGGTTAGAAGTAACTTCAAACGAGGGTGCAGAGTCGATGAATGAGGGTAGGTCAAAATCACGAAGTCCTAAGAATTCATCATTTGCTAAAGAGCCAAATGGAAACATATCAGTGGTACATTTTTTGCAAAACCAAGGATTATCATCACGTTCATTTTCAAGTTCTTTATATTCTGAAGCAGAGATATCATTACATTTCGCATGGATGTAAAAATTGCAATTATCACAAAAAATTGCCTTTTGGTTGGCAAGTATATTTTTGTGGCAAATACCACATGGATATTTAGGAGGATTCATTTCTTATTATGACTGAAAATACAAACCTACCTGAAAGAAAAAGAAAAAAATGTTTCTGGTTTTGCAATACTAAACACAACTGAGTCATTCATTATGGAGTGTTCAGACTTTCTACTCTGTAATGTCTGGTCTGATAGACACTTCTCCATCGGATTCATGACCACTTGCAACTTGTTGATTTCTTTGCTGCCTGTACGTAAAATCAGGAGGTTTGTCCCTTATGACAAGCAGGCCAGCAACAAAAAATGCAATTTTTCCTTGGTTTCTTGCTGCCTCTAACTCTGGAACTTGGGCAGCTCTCTTATCCAATGTTCTTTTACTAAAGTCTTCCAGGAATTTGACATTAGCAGGGCGAATCGTTTGTGCAGCTTTGATGATTTTTTCTTTTTGTTTCCAACTTTTAAACTTTGCAACCCATCTCTGCGTGTGAAAAACTCTTTCTTTTGCCCAACTCTATGAGCACGTTCCATGTCTAAATCTTCTTCGATTCCAAGCACATCTTTAACTTGAGATTTTAAAATCTCTTCTGTTTGGTCCCAAGACTCATTTTCATCACTTTCAGGCAATCCGATAAGTTTGACATTATTTCGGTGACTCATGTTTTCTTGATACTCTAGACTATCTTCGATAGAAACCAAATTTTCACTCATTGAATTTAGGTTTGATTCAAAGAACGATGTTTTCACATCAATTTCTTCCACCTTCTTTATATTAGTATCAAGTTGACGTTGGGAAAAGGACAAACTTTCTTTTAAATCAGAGATGTCCCTCTTCACATCCTTGAGCTCATCTCGAACTCCATCAAACATCATTTTGAATGAGTCTTTGAAAGCAGCAGCTTGCACCTCCAACAGCGATTTGATTATTTTAAGTGAAACGAATTCATCCGCCATATTGGCCTAAGTTAAAGTAAGCCCCTTTCAAGGAGGGAAAAACTTGAAAATTAATAATTATTGATGCTTGAACTGAATATATTTTAATATGAACTCTCAACTGTAAGTCTACAGTTTCCATACATACATTAAATCGACATAGAAATGTCATAAAACTGCAGCGGCTGTGAAGCTTCAAATGCACGTGTCTTCGCCATCATCCATTGCAGATTATCCACTACGCTACCACTAGGCTGGTTTATTGGAAAGGTTCAACCATTCGTTAACAACTATAATATCTATGTATTTATTCATTCCATATGCTCTGTTTGCGTATCTTACTTCTGTTCAAGCTAGTACTAAAGAAACAACATTCTATCTTTTGTATAATAGAGACCCCTGTCTCCCTATCGATGCTACGCTTTCTAAAGCAAAAGAGCAATACACTAACACAGATGATTATAGATCTGTTTTAGCAAATCGATTTCTCGATGCCAGAAAATTAGCACATGAGAATATAGAGCTTGCTCAGCAATGCCAGAAGAGTTATTATGATCAGGATGCTAAGGAAACCAATTTTGAAATAGGTCAACGAGTGTGGTTGTATACACCTAATAATAACACCTGTCTGTCGTCCAAATTAACTCATATTTGGCATGGTCCATTCTGCATTTTAGGGAAAAAGTCTCCTATTAATTATCTGTTGGATGCTATCGAAGAACGTAATAACACTCAAATTGTTCATGTTAACGGACTAAAACCTTTTATTGCCACAGATATTCGACCAACAACTGATGATCTAGAACAACTCGAATTACCTCCAGACACTGAAAATGCTAATGACAATGAATCCGAAAGAGATCCAGACGAGCATGTTGTAAAATCTATTCTCAAGAAAAAGATAAGTAAGAACCGCTCCAGGCGAAAAGAAACTTTCTATCAGATTCAATGGGAAGATGATAACCTCGAGCCTTCTTGGGAACCAGTAAGCAATCTATATTGTCCTGATATTCTTTCTGAATTCGAAAAAATCTCTTAAAGGAAAACTCGTATCTCTTTCAACTAGGGGAGTACAGTGCTAACTCTTCAGCTAAGAATCGAGGGCGATTCTTTTCCCCCTGGTAGGGAGAGATGTAATAGCGCTAGTCCTCAGCACGCACAGCCTCGATTGCATGCGTATATTTTTACTTCTTCTACTCTCATTCATTTTAAAATTTCTTTACTGTACGCATTTAGATTTCAGTAGCTATTGTCGGCATTATTTGTTTTACATTTGCGAAAGGAATTAATCGTTGTCGTTAAGTATGAGTAACTATAATTCTAAAGATTAAGTAGTAAGATATCCCTTAGTGTAACATCCGTAGCATACTAGGTGCGGCTACAGCATTCGCGCAACAGCCAACATTACCTTGCATTGCCTTTACGCATCTTAAGATCTATCGTAGCGACAAATAAACCACCTGTCATTAGCAATATTCTTCTTACACTTATTTTACCGCTCATAGGTTAGTAAAACAGAAAGTATCCATCTTAAGTAAGTTCAGTTGTGAAACTCACCAGTAGATGCGGCACTTCGGAAAGACCGTGTTGTCGTAGTACTGTAACTACTTGCAAAAGTAGCAAAAGTAAAGTTATAGTTACTTTGATTATCAAGATTTGTGTTTGTAAGAAACATTTCTTGGTGTATTCTCTGTTTTATTGGCCTACCGCCCAAGAAATCCTGCCTAAGAGGAACAACCCCTTACAAGAGCGAGCTTCGAACTCGCGGCCTCCTGTTTTCATGACAGGCGCTCTACCGACTGAGCTATCTCACCATGCTATACTCAAGCATGGTTCATTGATATCCAGTTAGTGTGGTGACGTGTACAGCTTGTCTAAGCACCGCGATCTCAATGGGTATACACATATATGTTTCTATACATACATAAAGACATCAAGATAGGAGTATCGTCTTGAAACAATGTGCCCCCTCAGCTATTACCATAATAGCTGTATGGTAACTTGTGCACTTGGGACACTTGAAGTACGGTTACACATTGTTGATATTCAAGAGTCAAAGATTGCTCAAGCTACTGCCACATTAACAAGAATAGCCTTGTTACCATGTGTAACATTGTATCAAGACTATACTCTTTTACGTACTATGCTTATCTTCCTCTGTGTTAATTTAATCACTCAGTGTACCAAACGAATCACATTCTCCCAGAAATACATCTAAATATAATTATTAACGAAAGAAAAAGACTATCAGTATGCTTTCATTAGTTGCAATAAGCTCCTATTTTAATTTAGCACTGTTAAAGGCTTATGGATATTTTTTATTATATATGTACAAACATGTATGTAAATCAGGTAAACGGTCACCATCTCATAATTCAGGAGACCATCATCCTCTTAAATCTATCCCTTTGTCCTTCCCCCATCTAAAGCCTGGCACTGCATGACCAGGGATACAGTACCTTTACAACAATGCAGTTTTCATCAGATATTGCATTTGACACACTGCTTGACCCACGATTCTTGCACACTTGTGTAGACAGAAGATAAATTGTTCTCTCCTAAAGAATAAGACAATGCAGCTATTATGTCATGCCAAGAATTTCTAACACTGACAGGCAAGGGCGTGGTGGGAATCTAAATGGGCCGTGAAAATCCAGATTTTAGGGGCCCACTAGGCCTATAATTTTTTTTTAAGTAACACAATCAAGTTTATAAGAAAAATTAGTAATCCTTGACGTTCAAATGAATAAACCATGCCAATGGCTCCTCGTCTGCAAATGGCTCTTTGCTAATTATTGTTCTGTCATACTCTTCTCGAAGAGTCTTTGCAGGATTTTCAAATGAATAGACCATTTCAACTAAGGGCCTCGTTTTCAAAAAAAGTTAAAATTAGGTCATAGAAAAATTTCGACTTCAGATTCCAACTCAGTGCCTTCTTTCATGCTCCCCACCACATTATCCATTACAACATTGTATGTCTTAATTTCATATTCTTTATCTGCATGAAAAAATGTTGTGTGATCAGCTGACTCTCCGGGCATGACAGTTGTCCTCCTCTTTCTTTTCTTTGGCCGTTCAGACCTCAAAACTCTTCCAGTATTTGAAAGCTTTTTATTTACTTGCATGGCAAATTCCGTGGCTGTTTTCTTGATGCTATTGAAATTACGTGAAATTGACTTCAATCTCGTTGTTGCTGATTTGACCAGCTTCCATAATTGTAGGAGATCAAGCCCACTGGACTGCAGATAGTTTGACAGTGTAGTTGTCACTTCGAAAATTGCTTGAATGGTGAATGGTGTCAAGAGCGTTGCATACTTCGAAAGAAACACTATCAGCGAATTTGTATCTTTTTGTGTGTTTGCTGTAAATGTTTGGTCAATGTTTTTAGAAATTAAATTAAGAGCAACAAGGACTTCTGTAAGAACAGCATTGTTTGACAGAGATTTTGATGATCCAAAGATATTTTGTAAAGATTTTGCTTTCGACCACCACCGTGTAGATCCAATCTTTCCAAGCACTTTTAGAGGTTTGCTTTTCTCTTTTAAAACATTCTCCGAGACATTCTTTCGCTTGTATGATTCTTTGAAAAATCTTGATGCAGTTTGTAACATATCAAATAGCGTAACTGCTTGAATGCTCACCGAAGTTACAGGAGACACAACCAGATTTAAGGTGTGGGCATAGCACCAAGTGTGGACATGACTTTCGTTAATACTGGAAATTCTAGATGACAATCCTTTGTATATGCCGTTCATGTTGGCTGCACCATCAAATGAATCTCCAACACACTTCTCCATTTGTAAACCATGTTTATCAACTGCATTGCTCAACAGGTACAACAAGGAACAAGGCTTCTCCTGAAGTTGATTCAGCTTAGACCATTGTCAAAAGACATTCTTTGACTTGTTTCGCGAACCGAAGAACCAAAGAACATTGCTTGTGTGCAGACACATCTTGTGTTGAATCAAGCTCAATGGAAAGCATCATGGGCCTCTTTGACATCTTTCACTATAGAATCCTGTATCAGGTTCTCCAGGTCAATAAAACTTTCTTATAGAGAAAAGTACGAACACTCAGCTCAATGCATACCTGATGTTTTTGGAAAAAACTTTAATAAGGGGCCTGTATTCTTGACACTTTTTTTAGTTTTCCTTTGCTCTTGTTCTTTCCTTTCTGAGCACCAGTTTTGTATTTCTTCTTCTGAATAACTGGTAAGCACTCTTGTTTCTGAAATTCTTTTTTTTCGTTTTTCAGCCATGATTTTCATTAAGTTTCAGTGTAGACCTAGAAGACCAAAGAAGACCTAGAAGACCGCTTTCAACTTCTTCCAAAAAAATACTCGCTCTAGCATCATTAACTGATGCTTCTTTCTTTTGCCCATAAATGTAGCACACAAATTTCTCCAGTTCCTTCATTAGATTTTCTGATATTTCAGTAGAAGAGTCAATCTAACCAAAGGACCTTAAGAAACTTATTTTTTATGGCGTTCCAACATACTGGTTTTCCCTTTCTGAAGAAGCCTGATACAATGGCATTACCAGTAAAGGCATGTGAGCCAATCAATGCTTGTTTCTGCATGTCTGTCAGGCAACTTAATGAAAGTTGAAAGTTTCGTTCAATGATTGCTCTGAAGATTTTGAACAACATTCCAGTATACTATCAGTCAATTTACGTTGCTTGTGATACTTATCGAGCTGATTCTCTGAAAAACTCTGAAAGAATATTACGAGGACAAAGTGGAAAATTTTTCATTAAAAATTCAGATATCTGTATTTCAGCTGACTTCAAGAAATTCTTGGACAATGGTGATAACAAGGAACGACTCTTCGAGTTTATAGAGAAAGCGTGGACAGAAAAGAAAGATCTTGCTGCAAATAGAGTTATTTACTTTTGCAGAGATACTACCTGCACAAAGATCAAGTGTGATGGCGTAAATGTAGAGCCCGCACTGATTACGAATCATGAAGAGGCAGATACAATGATCGATATTTCTTTGCTTCCTCCCTGCCAAAGTAGTTTAGAGAAGCAGGTTAAGAGAGCAAACTACGTTGCTATGATTTGGTGGCAAGCAAGTTTCCCACTGATAAATGAAGAATGTCCGACTGACCATGGTTGGCTTCCAGACTATCAAGTTGCTTGGATCGATGAGGCATATCCTCCTGATGTCCAAGAACTTCTCGCTGAGGTTCCAGATAACGACTTCCCTTTGAACTCAGATGTTGGCAATGACAGTGAAAATGACAGCAGCTCTGATGACGAATGTGCAGACAAATAACTTCACCGCAACGGAATTTTTTGTATCAAAATTCATTAAAATATGTGACATTTATTTTTTATCTTATAAAGACGCTATTTGTCAGTTGCTCTTTGTCTAAAGATTGTTTCAGCAAACGGGAAATCTACCTTTTAAACTCGACCTTCTCATTACCACTTTCAGGTGCTCCACAGTTTCATTTACCTGATTATTTGTCAGGTAATGCTTCACCATCGTCGGTTTGCAGGTTATTGACATGCATATTTGCTATAAAAATAATAGCTGTATGGTCCCGCCGCCCAAAAATCTTGAAAATGCAGCCTCACCCACCTGATAAAAATTTTTTAGAATTTTCTCCAATAAAAAGCTTGTCGTATGAATAAATTGATCATCAAAAAATTGAATTCGCATATTTTCAAAGATATAGCCCAAGCCCCCCAAAAATCTTGAAAACACAGCCTCGCCCACCCAATCAACATTCATTTTCGGATTCTACGCCAAAAGTTGGGCTAGAAAAAGTATACCTCATCAAGTCTCTCGTTTAGTGACCATAAGCCCCTATCCCCTCTGGTCTATAGGGCCCTTTATTCAGCGAAGTAAAACGACTAGTCTCCTCGCCCATTAATTAAAAAAAACAACGCTGTAGCAATGCGAAGGACGTTGATGATGATGATAATAATGATGAAGATGATGTTAATAATGACGAATATGACGAAGAAGAAGAGAAATATGATGAGAGTGATGATTATGTTGGTGATGATGATGATGATGATGATGATGATTTTGAAGATGATGATGACTTTAAAGAGGATGATAATGACCATAATGATCATGCTAAAGACGATCATGATGATGAATATGATGCTCGACGACGATGACAACAATGATGATGATCACGTTGAAGACGAAAATGATGATCACCGTCTTCAATGTGATCATTGTCTTCAACATGATCATCATCTTCTTCAACAATGATGATCATTTTGAAGACAATGAATGGTGATTGTGATGATGATAGTGATGATGATAATGATCCATTATGATGATGATGCGATTGTTGACAATGTGATCAGATGAATCTTTCCTGGAAGAATCCCAAAACTTTAAATCAAAAATATAAAACCTCTAGTAACTTATATGTACTTATAAATTAGAACTCATAAGTTAAACTGTGTAACAAATAACTCCCTTCAGTGCACAACCAAAACCTGTAATCTTCGCTTCAAATGATGAATTAAATTCTAGAATCTCCAAAAGCTATCATAAGAATTTGCATACTTTGCAGATGACTATATTCGATAATTAGTAGCACTTTAAAGAATTGATTGCCAACTTTGAACCATTTATTTTCAGATGATTCTCGAAGCTGCAAACTGTTTTGAAAAAATTTCTTCTATCTAACTTGGCAACAATTTCTACTGCGCCACAATCTCCTCCTCTTTCACACGAAAATATCTTGCATGTAAGAGGACTCTTGTACTAAGCATTCAGAGAAAAACTTACACTAAGAGAAAATCTTGGTGTCAAATTTTTAGTTTTCTGCATCTTGGATCGAGCTCGCCACCCTTAGCGGAAGAAACAAGCGCATTATTCCACTGTGCTACACTAGTAGTTGATACTAATTGATGTTTTTGGCAAGCAATTGCATTTTGTTAATTATGCCCACTAACAACAACACTTAACAGCAATTTCAGAGTTTAATTCCTATATTTGTGGTTTATCTTTTGTTAAGTTTTGGCATGAAAAAGCATCTATATGCCTATATGCCTATATATTTACCTATTACAACAAACATGCTTAATATGTCCTTCAGACATAAAAATCAAATTGATGAATGACCCAAGCAATTTATTTTGGCGGGTTTTTGAGAATCTTTTGAACTGAGGCCTCTTATTACAGTAGATATAAAAGGATGGGTTTTTCCATGGAGCCATTAAACTTGCCCAAAGTCTATTTCTTAATATCCTTCTCCAAAGGTCCACCATTCCGTGGTAACAAAGGAGAGTGCGAGAGAAATATACTCCTTTGTTACCACGGAATGGTGGACCTTTGGAGAAGGACTTTGAGAAATAGACTTTGAGCAAGTCTATGGAGCCATAAAAGGGTGATAGAGCTCTATCTTTCAGCTTTATAATCTTACAATCACAATCTTATTTTATTGAACTTACAAATGAACTGTATATAAAGCTAGGTAGAAGTCGTCATTTGTCTACAAATCCAGCAGCCATGGAAGATGGAACATAACAAAATAGCAACAGAACAATAGAGGACGATCCAAATAGCATTGAAAGTTGAAACAACGAAAATATTAAAGTGGGACATCCGATACTAAGGCTTCAATTACTTTTAACAATCTTGAGACTGAGATGAAATGAAAAATAGAAAAACAAGGCTAAACCTGGAGCCAAGTGCAAGAACTACCATCGAGAGGGGGGAGTAGAGAGGGTAACTACGCCAGGGCTGGAACCCCACTTGAATGCTAAAGGAGATCAGAAATATTTTCAAAAATTAAAAAAAAACTAGAATTTAGGGGCCCACCAGAATAATTTATGAAAAAAATTTTTCTTTCTCCATTTCCTAATTTTGTGAGACAGCTTCCATGCCAGAGTCCCAGGTTTGATGAGGAGGTCAGTCTTTTATTATTAGTGAATTATTCATTTCAAAGCAACTGTTTACTTCCACAGCAACATCTACAAGTAGAATAATTTTTCTGTTTAAAATAAAGAAGAATGTGAGAGGAAAAGTAAGAAATACATAGACATCTGTTGAGAAAGAAAAATTTTTTATCACACATAGGTTCTTTGTTTCTAAATATTGGATCAGATGATGCCAGATTCTTCCCAGCAACAATTACATGATTATTACAAAACAGTAGGTGGCAATCTTCATTTAAAGAAAACATAAATACATTGTAAGCTGAGGAAATGAAATTCTGCTTAATCAACATAATATTATGCATTAATTCTTTGTGTATTCTTGTATTATGAGAAATAGAATAAATCAATTATCTGAAATATTCGCAAATTCATATCATCATTCACTAAAGTTTGATTAAGGGAAACACTGTATGTCAGTTTTGAGAAACCCTCTCCATCTCCATCTGAAAGTTGATGGGATTACCTTGCAAGTTGATGGGAGAGACGTGATGCAAAGAGGTCTATCTCCGGTTCACCCAGGAGAAGACAAATCTTGTGGAAGATCTTTGATTGAAGTTTCCACTCCCTGGAATCCCAAGTGTTCCGAGACTCATAGTCTGCTTCCTTGTTCGAATCTGTTGGGATGTACTCTACTGTAAGGGTGATCCCTTTTGACAGCAGCGGCAGCTGGGACGGATATTTTACTGTTATTAATCTTTAAAAGAGCTTGGGCAACGCCCTTTCATAAAATTTGAATACATTACATAGGCGCTAAGAGCGATAAGATTTCAAGCATAACAAAACTCTAGCTAGCACTTATATCCTGCCATTGGTACAGTAATATCTAAAATCTGTATAACCGCACAAGCTATATAAATTGTAAAAGCAAAGAGTAATATAAGTTTAAAAGTTAGAATAATGCACGATGAGTTTCTGTATGTTTCTCAAAAAAGTTACTTCCTGGAGAATCTGTCCATCCTTCTCTGGTTAAATGATTTGAACCTCGCTATAATATTAGGTTTAAAATCTGGCTGCTCAGACAGCCCTCTCAAGATTTTTTGCTCAACAAGGAGCAACAGAAGCATCTCTTTTCTTTTCTGGAGCACCCTTGACCTTGTTGCTGAAACTACCCTCTTCATGCGACTGAAAACTCTTTCGCAATGAACACTAATCAAGGGAGTTACAGCAGCAAGTTCAAGTACCTTCATTGCCTTGGGTAATGCATCTTGTAGCTGGGCCCGTTTTATCACGTCAAGCAGATCTTGAATTGAAGGCTTTCCAGTGATAACAGCCTCCAAATCCACTTCTGATTGATCTGCAGCTTCAAACTCATCAGCATCTTCAATATTTGGAGTCATCTTCTTCATGCGCTCAAATTCCATGGGGTGAATTATTTCCATCCATTTAAACTTTTGAAGATTTTCAAAGCGCCAGCTCAGTTGATCAGAAAATTCTCTTGAAACCCTCGTGGCAACATTAATCAAGAGATTTCTCCAGCTATTCTCTGATCCATCAATTCCTTCATCTACTCCACGCCATCCAGCTCTTCTTCGAACAGCAGGAATTTCTGGATCCATGGCAAGAGCATCTCCTCATATTTGTTCGAAATTAAGGCTTTGCAGAACGAGTTTCAAGTCATTTACCATGGATGACACTTGAACAGCATCCAACGTGGGTTTCTCCATCACCTTAATCACTGGTGTACAATACTCAAAAATCTTGCAATATAACTTGAGCAGAAAAACAAACTGAATTTGCTGGATCTTCGCACAAAGGCCTCTTGCAGATGCACTTGTCTCTGCCTTTTCATTGGTGTCTCTTGTCATCTCGAACAAAACAGTACCAACCTCTTAGTATGAGTTATCTAAGGCACTTATTGCAATGTCACAAGAGAGCCAGCGAGTATCTCCAGGTTTGGGAATATTACGACCCAGTAAATGTGTTCTTTTGGGACTGCTTCTGAAAAAACTTATTAGGCTGTCAACGATATCAAAAAAAGATGAAACTTCTGTGATGTTCTTCGATATTTGCGAAGCGCACAAGGACATTCGATGTCCTACACAATGACTATAAATGGCCAAAGGGAACTTCTCCTGCACTTGAGCTTGCACACCATTTAGATGTCCAGTCATGGCTGGGGCTCCATCGTATGACTGGCCAACTAGTTTTTTCGAGCTCAGCTCGGGTGTCACTTTGAATTTGGCAAGGGTGTCCAAGAGAACAGTGGTAAGACCATCGGCAGACTGATCGTTTGATGAATCAATTAAACCTAGCATGTGTTCTTCAATTTGTCCATCGTTTATCAGCCTAACAGACGCAACTGACTTTTCGACGTTACTAAAATCGCTGGTATCGTCCATCATTACCGCTAAGTAAGATGAATTGTCTATACGCTTCTGGATTTCTGATTTAACTTTTTCGTATATACATTCAATTAACTCATTTTGAGGTTCGTGAGATGTATAAGTTACCTTCTCATTGTCAAGAAAAGGTCTCAGTTCACTACTGTAATTTGCCATAAGGTCAAGCAGCTCAGCAAAATTTCCTCGGTTGGATGATCGTCTTGGATTCATCATGTCCACGAAAGGCTAACCCTTGTGCTGACAAGAACACTGCAACATCTATGTGATGCTGAAGAATGCGACAATATCTTAAAGCATTGTGGTTGTGTTGTGCAACTTCTCGCTGCCTTGCCTCATCAACATCCACGTTAACAAGAAGGTTGTATGAGGCATGATTGACGATATGAAGTTTGGATGCTTGATGTCTGTCAGCAACCACCCACAAGTTTGAACCTGAAGACTTGTAGCCAGACTCTTGTACAAAAGAAACTTTCTTCATCTACAAAAAGAATTGTTAAGAACAGAACGTCAAGAATCCATCAAGAAAAATTATTTCAATCAAAGGGGAATCTAGAAACTTACAGCTACTTCTGCACTTAGCAATTTTAAAAATATAAGGTCTTGGTGACCATGACTTTGTCACAGGTCATTCTGTAAATCGCAACAAGGTGTTGGTAGGAATTTTGCAGCTGTTTAAATCGGTGATGGTTGAGGGCGAAGTAGTTGACTGCAGTGGCGGCTGGGACATAAATTTGGTATTATTAGTTTTGTAACAAAAAGTGCGCCGAAGGCGTACTAATCTAGGGGGGTCGGGGGGCATGCTCCCCCGGAAATTTTTTAGATTTGATGTATCTAAAATCGCTCTGGTGGCCATTTTCAGCAGAAGATTTCTACTTGAATAAATGGATTCGTTTGTAGCTAACTGAACAATAACGTTATAAGAAAATTTATTATTCTTCAATTTTTGTTTAACAAACAAGGGCTAGATTTCATTTCTGTCCTTTTTAGCTATTTACGAGAAAATCTGTCCATTCTTTTTTTGATTATATGACTTAAATCTTGCGACAATATTTCTCTTAAAGTCAGGTTGCTCTGCTAGCCACCTTAAATTTTTTAGCTCAACCTGAAGCATCAACAACATTTCCTTTCGTCTTTGAAGCATTCTGGATCTTCCTGCTGAGACAACCCTCTTCATTCGGCTGAACACTCGCTCATAATGTACACTGGTCAAGGATTTTGATCGCTTGAGGTAGCGCATTTGCAAGCTCAGCTGTTTTGATGATGTCAAGCAAATCTTGTATTGATGGCTTTCCTGTTATCACAGCCTCAGCATCATACTCTGTCACACCAGCTACCTCAAATTCATTTCCGTCTTCGACATTCACATTCGTCACACTACTGGGTGCTGACGCTTTGGCTTTTGCTCTTTTTTCTCTCCTCTTTGCAATAATAGCATCCCGTTCTTTTAGCGTTTTGTCAATAAGCAAACCGATTTCTCGGTTATTATAGATAACATTCAAGCAGTGTTCAACACCAATTACATCAGGAACTATGCCTGGATAAAATTCCTTGAGTTTATTAATTATTAATCATTAATTCATTAATTATTGATTTGTGATCTTTTGACGAGAGTTTCTTCATTTTTTCAAACTCTATAGGATGAATCAGCTGCATCCATTTGAATTTAGTCAAATTATTGAATCTCCAGTTCATTTGTTTGGAGAATTCTTCGAGTACCCTTTTCCCAATATCAGTTAGTTGATGTTTCCAGCCATGTTCTGAGCCATCCATTTCACTGTCAATTCCACGCCATCCTTGCCTTGGTAGAACTGATGGTATTTCGGGATCACACGCCAAGGTTTCCTCCCAAATCTGACCAAGGTTAATATCTTTAAGTGCCCTCTGAAAGTCGCTTAACATTGACGACAGCTGCAAAGGATCTAACCTAGGCTTTTGCATCATTTTAGTAACCGGGCCGCAGTATTCAAATATTTTCGGGTATAGCTTCAACAGGAAAACAAACTGTACATGTTGTATCTTAATACAGATCCCTCTCGCAGTTGCTCGTGTCTCAGTCTTCTCTTTTGGATCCCTTGCCATCTCAAACAATACTGTGCCTATTTCTTCATACGAAGAATCTATAGCTGAAATGGCAGTATCGTGAGATAACCAGCGTGTATCTCCAGGCTTAGGGAGACTGCGACCCAGCAAATGAGTGCGTTTCAGACTGCTCCTAAAAAAGGTGATGACCCGATCTACAGTTTCAAAGAAAGCAGAAACTTCTTTGACATTCTTTGACGTTTGGGAAGCAGACAACGCCATCCTGTGTGCCACACAATGGTTATAATAGGCAAATGGAAATTTCTCCATAATTTGCGCTTGAACTCTGTTAAGTTCACCACTCATTGATGCTGCTCCGTCGTATGATTGCCCAACCAGTTTTGATGCGCATTTTTCAGGTGTAACTTTGAATTTTTCCAGAGTGTTCAAAAGAATCTTGGTAAGACCATTAGCAGACTGGTCCCCTGATGAATCAATCAGTGCCAGCATATGTTTTTCTATTTCAAAATTGTTTAATAATCTAACCGATACTACAGACTGCTCAACATTACTAAAGTCACTAGTGTCATCCATCATTACGGATATATATGCGGCATTATCAATGCATTTTTGAATTTCGTTCTTCACCTCCTCAAAAATACATTCAATGAGATCTTTCTGGGGCTCGTGAGAGGTGTAAGTTATTTTGTCGTTATCCAAAAACGCTCTTAATTCACTGCTATAGATCCCTAGAAGATCAAGCAATTCAATGAAATTTCCTCTGTTTAAAGATGACTGAGATTCGTCATGCCCACGAAAAGCCAAACCTTGTGCCGCCAAGAAGACAGCAACTTCAATATGATGATGGAGCATGCGGCAATATTTTGACGCATTGTGGTTGTGCTGCGCGATCTCCCTTCGTTTTGCCTCATCAAGAGCTGCTGCAACATCGACTTTTCTGAGAAGGGTGTATGCTGTGTAGTTGCCCAGATGCATTTTTGATGCTCCATGTCTGTCTGCAATCAGCCACAAATTAGATCCAGGCGACTTGTACCCAGTTTCACTCACAAAAGAAACTTTCTTCATCTATAAGAAAATATACATTTGTCTTAACAACATAAGTAAGCTGCATCCTAATAATCTAAAAAATTCACTTTGAACTTCCACTCTCTATATATCTATTAGAAAATCAAAATAAATTACAAACATGAAAAATGTTATTGAAAAGCGCACACTAGTTTGAAGGCACGGTCACGAGCATGAAGCCCCGGGTTCCATAGCGGCTTCATGCTCAACATAATCTAGCCGCAAATTATTTGAAATCGATTTCTAATAATGCCACCGATTTTGAGTGGCGGCTTTTGGATGAGACATTTCAGATGGCAATGCGGCTCTTTAGTTTTTTTATAAATCTTGAAGAATTTTCTGAAAATGTTTTTAAAAGGCTTGATGGACTATTTACAATCGAATTGGAAGAAAAAAGTCGAATAGATCTTGCCAACTTTTGAAGCACTTAGTAAATAAAGTAATACTGTAGTCTGTATATATATATATATATATTTAGAAAATGAAATAGGTATAAAATAGACAAAATACATCAATAATAGCTACTAACCTTATCCAGGTCTCCCATGACAAGACAAGGCCAACAGAAGTAGGTGTTCTTCTCTTCATCACCACATATCCAAGGAAATGCCGCATATACTGAGTCGCTCGCTCGGTCTTTCAAAAATATTTTGGGGCAAGGTCTTCCATCACTTTTCAAACGCAAACATTGTTCGTGTGTCAAACTTCTTCGAGTTGAAAGAAGTGAAAAAACATGAGAAACTCCCCATCTTGCAGAAACAAGTTGATTCATTGCGGAAAAACAATTTTGATTTGAACACAGTGAAAAGAATAAACGAACGTCTAAACTGCAATTATTAGTTTGAAGATTCTAATAACGCCATGAACAAGTAGGGTGCTTTTTATTGATGACTACGTCACGTCCGCAATCAAAAATACAAAGAAAAAGCTGTCTCTTGTTATTGGAATGTTGTGGCTAATAACTCGGCTGGCTACGTAATATAATCTCTTTGCAATACGTCATTCAAAGGGCTTTAATAATCCTAATTCAAACTGGAAGTCTATCAATATTGTCTTTCAATAAAAGGGGATTAGCGGTACTTTTGAAAACAAAATACATTGCCTTGATGAATGAAAGGTCTTGAAAACCTCGCAGGAAAATCAAAAAATAGGTAACAAAAAATTAAAAACGATAAAAAATGCAAAAAAAATAAATACTTGCTTGAAAAAACTGTTATTAGACTAATAATACTAATAATGCAACAAGCCGGCACTGGTTCACGGCTCATGACCTCAAGCAACAAATAGGAAATTACTTTCAGACATCTTGGCTTCCTGCCCACCATTCCTTGGCCACCCTATTAGTTGATATCAATTTCTAATAATGAGACTAACATGTTTCCTGAAGCCACAGGTGTTACAAAAGGATAACACTTATCTCTTCAGATCATTTTGTGGCAAGTTGATTGGGGTGTTGGTAAAAAGGTACTTCTTAGGAAACTCAAAAAAATGATAACATTTGTTTAATAATACGTTCTTTAAATCTCCCATTACGAGACAGGGCCTGCAAAAATAAGTGTTTTTTATATCACAACCACAGATCCACGGAAACGTCTCATATACTGATTCACTTGACCTTGATTTCAAGATAATTTTGGGACATGGTCTTCCATCTCTCTTAAAACATAAGCGCTGTTCGTGTGTAAGACTTCTCCCATTTGAGAGCAAAGAGAAAACATGAGAAACACCCTAGCTGACTGAACTTAATTGATTCATAATGACGAAATTCTTATTTTATAGCAAAAAATAAAATTCAGTTGAGAGTGACGGCTTTCTGGCTATATCAGAAGTAGAATCCTTATGTTTAACATGCGTTATTAATTCAGCCAGACTAATAACACGCCAGCCCAATGACTGTAGCTTTCCTATTATGACGTCTCAAATCCACTTATGAGAAACAAAGGGAATATCTTGTCAACGTAGGAGCAAGTTATTAGTGACCTCATTCTAATAACACAAACAGCAGTAATTCATTTTTAATGGTCATTGTTGCGGCATTTTCTTTCTCAATAGAGCGTGGTGAGACGGCGATAACATTTTAAATGGAATAGGGAAAGGGGAATCATGGAACTAAGACTTGGATCAGAATTTCGTGAGGAAGGATTATTCGCTGAGTAAATACTGTACGATTCAATTTTTTTACAGTCGTCAAAAAAGTGTTATTAGACTAATAATATTAATAATGCTGCAAGCCGCCGCTGTTTGACAGTAAGTATTGCCAGATCCTCTTGGCTATTTATATGAGTGCTTGGTTTCTTGTCCCCCCAATTTTCATTATATATGAAAGGGCAGTGGTGTTGTCCACTCTGAGGTGTATGGATTTCACGTTGTCCTCCTTGGTGAATGTTTTGATGGCCAGCTCGGCTGCTATCATTTCTAGCTTCTTAATGTGGCGTTTCTTTTCTTGTTTGCTCCATGGGTCCCCTGTAGAGATCCCTTGGCCTCAAATCACCCCAGCACCCCTGAGCACCCCTTGCCACATTCGATGTGACGATCATCTCTGGTGGGGTAATTTTGATTGCTTTCGCCAATTCGTTCCGTATGATCAGGTTCTCCTTCCACCAGGTGACCTCTGCGAGGGCTTCTGGGGTCAGGTATTCCTTTGTCTCGTAAGACTTGGAACCCAGGTTTTTAGTCAGGAAGTTCTGAAGATATCAGAGCTGTAATGGGGCTGGCATGAAAGCTTGGCTTGTGGACATGAGTTTCCCTGAAATTTTGGTTAGCTTTCTCAGCGATATGTGGGGATTTTTGTGGAGATTCTGAGAAAGTTGTGTGGAGATTCTGACAAAGTTGTAAAATGGATTGCCTTTTCGTCTCTGGTACTGCAAATGCCATTTCCTTGGAGTCTATTTTTACTCCCTAGGAATTCTATTGTCAAGGAGGGTGTCAGGACTGACTTGTCCCATTTGATCACAAACCCTAAGTTTTGAAGCAGAAATAGAACTGTGTCTTTTGCCATTTCTGCTGCCTTTTTGTAATTTTCCATTATTAGCATGTCGTCTATGTAAATTATCAGCCTGATATTTATCTTTCTTAGGAGGGTGACTGGGACTCTTAACAGTTTTGTAAATAACCTTGAGGCTGGCGCAAAACCGAAGACCAGAGTCATTTACTTGTACAGATTTCTGTTCCACAGAAAACGTATTAGCTTTCTGCTTTCTTTTGCGAGATTGACTGCATAGTATGCTTTTTTAAATCTATCTTTACCAGCCAGTCTCCTTCCTGGAGGGTCTCTTGGGCATTTTTCAGCGTTTCCATTTTCAATTTCTGGTATGGAATGGCTGCATTTAGTGGTTTGAGGTTTACAATTAGCCTGTATTGGTCTTCTTCCTTTTTCTCCCTTAGCAAGATTGTGCTTATGATTTGTCCGATCTTGTTGTTTGCTGGGTGAATGACACCCATTTCCAGCATGTTTTGCACCTCGTCTGAGACTCAGTTGATTTGGCTCTGATTTTTGACTTGGGTATTTTAGGAGAGGGATTTTGTATCCCTTTACCCATTCCAAGATAACTTGATCTGTTGTTATCTTTGCCTATTGGGGTAGGAAGTGTCTTACTCTACCTCCCATCAGGTATCTTGCCTGTGTTGGTGTTATCAACCCTCGTATAAGAGGGTGAACATTCTGGCATATTGGATTCAAAGTAATGCTGAATATGGATGCACTGCTCATGCTTTGATTGACTCTTGGGTTTCTTACCTCTTTAGCTTCTGTAGAAAGATGTGGCTTTACCTTGCTTCACAGGACCACTGTCGTATTTCCTTCCAGTGGAGCCTCCTCAAAAGGGTTTTTGCCCTGTTAAGCCATTCTGAAGGTATGACAGTGTCAATTCCACTGCCTTAGCATCTCTCTGGACAGCCTTTATGAAATTGTCCCCGAAGAGATGGTTTTTCTCTCCATCAAGGTTTTCTTGTATTTCTCTTTGGCCCATCTATGGGCTCTCTCCCTGTTCTTTTCCAGGGAAGACAACACAGCCCTACGTCTGTGGAAGGTTACTGCGGAGATAGCCTGTTTTAACAGGGTCATGCTTTGGTCCAGCTTGCCTCTTAAGAAAGAGGCTTTTATTTTTCCTCTTTTCTTTTTTTGGCACATCTGCCACACCTGGATTAGAGGGCCAGTGATATCTCTAATCTTAGAGCTGATTCTTGTTAAAGATCTGTCATCAATGGTAGCAAAGCTTCCTTTTGCCTCACTGAGGTATGTCTCCATTATGTTATCAAGTTTTGGAGTAGGAGGAAGATTATTTGGTGCCGGGGTGCCTGCAGTTATATTTTCTCGAATCTCCTTTTAGGTGTAATGCTCCTGCAGATTTTTGGTATAAGCCTTGACAAGCTTTTTGTCTAGTCTCCAGGAGTTGGCCTCCCAAGGTTTCATAATTTGCCAGAGGGCGAAATTTCCGTCCTCTGATGACAATGACATTTCACTGGACTCTGTCTCAGATGATGAGGACGAGGTTGTAGAGCTAGAAGTTGACAAAGAGGAATTAAAATCCTTGTACCTGTGTTTGGGGTTTAGTTTTGGAGGCATTTCAGCCTTTCCTTTTCTTTGAGTTAGCAGGAGACCTTTCAGCCTTCCGTGTTTTACCAGGCATATTAGCCTTCTTTATCTTTTGATCATTGTCTCATGATCTGTGTGCAACAGGCCTACCACTGTGGCTAGACGCATATCCGTTAGCATCCGTGTAATCCTCTTCTCCGTCTTGCTGAGAAGACTCATACTCTTCACCTGAATGTTCTTCAGGTGAATTTTGCTGTTTTTCATTGTTAATCGAGGATGGAAAATGTTTGTTTTCCGTCTCTGTAGTCTCTGAAGTTTGGGAGTTTTCAGGAGATGACATGCTTCACTTTGACGGAAAAACAAACAAGGGCGATCAACTAGGAACCTGGGCCCAAGTAGGGCCAGGGTCCTTGTTGAAGTTCATTAAATCTATTTCAAGACATTCCCTTGTCAGACAATAAAGGTCTCTCTGCAATCAGCTTCCCACAAACAACATCATTTGACAATTTTCCTCTAGGAAGTTAACATTTCCCTTCTAAACAAGCCTCAGCACATTTGCAGCGATCATGTAAGGTATTCTTCAACTTCAATCAAACCTCATTTAATGCACAAATATGACCGTTCTCTTCAATCAGGCGAAACTGTGGCCCAGAGACTAAATTATTAAATAACCCTAATATAACAAACCCAGCTAGGTAAATTTTGTTTGCAATATCAGGTGAAACAGGCAGCAGAAGGAAGTTCTAACTCTCTTGTGTGTTACACAAGGAATTCTCCAAATCATCTGCATGGTAATGGACAGCACAAGGAAGAAGAAAAATATGTTAAATCCATGATGCAGAAATGACATGATTTTGTGTTCTTTTCTTTTGTTGCTACAATAGTCAATCCGTGCAAGTGCCTTTCAATTTCAGAATAAAACCTCAGAAATGTTTAAGTGTTCTTATCTGATCTTTTCATGATGTTCCATGAAGAGAAGAGATTAGCTAAGATAGGAGCAAGTGAGGATCCCATGCTTATCCTGTCAACCTGGTCATGGTAAATACCATTAAATAAAAAATGAGTTTGAAATGTAGCAAAATTAAAAAATAATTTACTGTAAGTTAAGTTTCATTAAGTTTAATTTCAGGATTACCAGTTTTCATGTATCGTACTGGTACATCAATAGATTAATTTACTGAGATGTTAGTAATAAGACTTTGAACATCAAAAGCAACCATAAATTTGCCAAAGCTGTTAACTTGTTAAGTTCATTGAAGAAAAGAAAAAGTATCTTTTGCACAATAATGTTAGGTAAAAAAGTGTCTTACAGAGAACATAAGTATTTAGCAAGATTGTAGTGATAATTTCCTATAGAATTTGGTGAGAAGGAGGCAGATGGTTGCGAACATGAGTCTCATGCATCCTAGGGAGCCCATAAATCTTAGCAGGTTTAGAGCCACAATGACTGCCAAATTTAGTTGGAACACCCTAGATTTATTGTACTAATCACAGATTTTTTTTCTTCAACTTGGCATATTGAAGAGAAAAACCTCCTCTCCCCCTCAAACATTGTTGAAACTATTGAAGATTCTGTTAGCAGTCGTGCACAACTAGAATTGACAGGATATTACATCCCCACACAACATTTTTTGAGGGGGAGGAGGGGGGGAGGTGAGGCGATAGCAGACAGCCGAATTCAATTTCAGCGCAGGCGTTCCAACACTTTTGGCAACTACTTTCTTTTCATTTTCTTCTACATTACGTGATTTGCGCACATAGATTGGCGCTATAGTAGAGTTTTTGGGGTCCTGAATTCACTGGTTACATTTTTGAGACTGTTGGTTATATGGGTGATGTCATAATTAGCCAATGGTCCCATTTATATAGTGCTCTCTGGTTTTCTTGTTATAAAAGCTAGATAAAACAGTCAACTTGATGTTTTTGAATGTATTCCAATTTCATGCAGTATTCTAGCGTGTGTTTTCAACATACTGCACAAATACCAGTGTGGTAACTTAATTAAAAAATAAGAAATACAGCTGATTTGAGAACGAGTACGCAACATGAAAACGAGGCTACTGATATCCGCTGTAAGAACAAGCGTATTAATTCTTTCACCATTATCCATATAAGGAATTACTTGTTTTTCGTGTAACGTGCTACTATTTTGACATATAGTGATAAGCTGGACTTGCAGTTCTTTAGTCAACAAGAAGGCAACAACAATAAACAGGCATGGTTTTCAAAGGGAAAATAAATGCTAAGAAGAGAGCTTACATATTCTATCTAAGAACAAGTGGCAAACTGCCCTTCAGGAAAATAAGCAAATTATGCAAAGTGTCTATATCAAGTGTGCTAAGAATATGTAATGAGGATATTACCAAAATGAAGGAGCATAGGAAGAAGACGGGTTGGCTGCATTCATTCACCGAGAGAGATTGATGAATTTCTGAGAACATTTTGCAGTATGCGAAACTTGAATCCTAATGTAACTGTGCTGGAAGTAGCAAAAGAGGTGCAGATCAACCATGTTAGTTACAGGAAAAAGGCAGGAGCATTGAATGATGCAAACTATTATAAACTGACCCCAAGGAGAAAGGGTATGCTTTCCAAAGAGGACAGAAAAAAGAGGCAACAATTCGCTAAACAATATCTGAAGACATGCAATGTGTCATTTTGGACGGATGATGCTCTCTTGTATTTAGATGGCGTGTCATTTATATTTAGGACAAATCCACACAAAAAAGCCTTAACACCTAAAGGAAGACTTTTGTGGCAGAAAAACGAAGGATTAACATTCACGACGAAAGGATGCAAAGATCTGCTGGGAGGAAAACGTTTACTCATTTTGGCGGCAGTTGAATGAATTTCGTGAAATGAATGAATTCATTCAACATGCACTGGCTAAGAAAGTGATGGAAATTTCCCAGCTGAAAGGGAGGACAAAACTGACTTTTGTGATGGACAATGACCCGTCGCAGACCAGCAATGCCACGTTAAATGCCATTGAAGAATGCAATATGGATTTCTTTCAAATCCCAGCAAGGTCACCTGACATAAACCAAATAGAGAATGTTTTCAACAACATTAGAATAGAGGTAAGAAAGGAGGCTTTACTTAAGAAGATAGAGAAAGAGACATTTGAAGATTTTAGACACCGTGTATTTAATCATATGCATAATTTTGATGTGTCGGCAATTGATAGAACCATAGAGACAATGCCAAAACAACTGCAACTTATCAGTACAAACAAAGGTTGCCGTACAAAATACTAAGTACTTATAATAACAGAACAATGCCATGATTAATTTTACATAATAATATCTCATTGCCAGCTTAAATTCAATTGTTTTATATGAAGCCGTAACTAGAGCTATAATCTTTTCGTGAATATGTATAAATCAAAGTATAAATGAATGGATACAAAGTGAATGAAATAAATATAATATGTATGATGCCTGATTCACCATAACCTAGTTATATGATGCGATGATATGAACGATTTTTTGTTTCCAATGCCTTCATTAAGAATTAATTTCCAAACAGAGCTTCAATGAAGCATCCATGAAGGGTCACTAATGTCAGTGTACTGTTTACTTCAAAGGAAAATGCACCCCAAGTTAATGACTATGGAATTTCAATATACCTCACAATGCGTATTCTCTAAGACAATAAAAATAATTGAATAAAGTTGAATCTGCTGAATGCGAATTGCGATACAAATCTTGACAGTAAACAGTTTCAAGTTCAACATTATTTGTCAAAAAAGCTTCACTTGTTCATTAGAAAATAATGGAAATAGATGTAGTAGAAAGCACTACATGTCATGATACAAATTTTTTAGACATAAATCTACGGACTGGCACAGAAACAATTGCCGAAGGCTAGCTCAGTCTTTTTTAAATTGATTTTGTTAGTCATACTATTTTACTGCTTTGGTGCTGTTTCTGGCAAACATTCGTGAATTAAGAAATATTTGCGGCAATAAAACACTGCTTTTCATGCTCAGTACATGTAACAAATATATGTACAGTTGTTTGATATTAAATGGCAATTCTTAGTCTGAAAGAAACATAGTTATTTGTAGAAAATTGTTTATGGTGGGGGGGCTACAAAAAGCTGTACAGTTTTCAGATGACGTAACGCATTGTTCTATTGCAAAAGAATTTTAGAAAAACAAAAGCCACAGGGGGAACATTCTTTTGATTACCCAAAACAATCTGATGTCGAAATTCCAACACACACCATCAAACATTCATCATCTCTGTCTCTCTATGATCGAGAACAGAGCCCTTTAATTTCAATTTTCTTTCAGGCTCAAGTCACAGAAGAGATTTGATGCCTAAAGTCCCCTTTAGGTGCATCGAAAATCTAAACATGCTACATTGCCATAATGCATACGACATAATGGAATAGCACAAACAGGACCAAGACATATCATGCCTGAAAAGGAATCTTGCTTTGTCTGGCCTCCGCATAGCCACTGTAGAGCCTGAAGGTAACTGTGCATTTAACTCTATTGCACGTCAGCTTATGAAGCTTAGCAATGAAGCCAGTTTCAATGAATCTATTATATAAGAGCTCTGAAGCAGTTTGGGTCATCATTACTGAATGAAAATTATGATACTCATATACTAAGGCAGTTGTCTGTCGACAAATTGCAGTCAGACTCCAGCTATGGTCCATTCTTGTTGCCATATGATTTGTCTGCTGATTCTCTAGAAGAATACAGGGAATCAGGGATACGGGGGCTAACAACATTGGCAACCTCTTCATAAAAGTCTGTATCAATATTCTTCACATCCAGTATTTGTGTCATTGTCATCAGCTGCCATGCCTATAGTTCGGTTTCTGCCATCCAAGGCGCAATTACACACACCTATCTTTATTGCTTATACAGCAGGACATAATGATGCCAAAATTGATGTCACAGCATTGAAATCTACTTTGGAAAACGAAGAAGGGAAACTATGTAAGTATGCTGTAACAGTTTATCATATTACAATGATAGACAACACAGGTTGGAGCTGGCTTTATGCTTTTTGAATCATCTATCCCCAGTGATGCACTTTATTAATTTTGTAAGATCCATGCTCTAAACATAAACATCCGGAAAATGGAGACCATTCCTTGACCATCAGCATGAAAATCTACCTGTTCCTTAATTCCAAAACACCCAAATCCTACAAACCAACACCATTTTTATACCAAAATCTATGGACCCCCTCCTCCCTGATAACAATGATGATGAAATTTGTCTTTCTTAAAAATCTTGGGGCTAAAGGTATGGGTGGTAGTTGGAGACAGACATGCTAGAGTAGTCCTTATATGTTTGGAAATATTGCCTTATTCCAAACTTTTTCTGCAAGGAGCACGCTGAACTGGATCAAGAACAGTAGTCCAAAATAAGAATAAACATTTCCATATATTTTGTTTACAAATAAGCTATTAGTTCAGCTGTCCATATCAACACAAGCAATATATTTCTATATGTTTCTTCTACTTCTAGTGAAATCTAAAAGATGTTGTTGTGGCAAAACAACAAGACATCCTTTTCCTGCATGGACAGCCTTGTTATAAACAATGTTTTATTGCAAATTCAAAATGTACAGGAAGGTGCCTGAGAGGACATGTACAGTTAAACTTTGCTCAATTTTTCCCAGCTGGGTGCAAAGGCTGGAATGTGCCCAATCGAGAAATCTGCCCAACTGCATGCGGCAATGACACCTAATTTTCTTAATACTTGATGACATTTTTTATTAGATATCTAATGCGTGCGCTGTAAAAAAACACATTCTGGCGGTTTTGTAGGGAAAAGTATGATGGAAAATTTTAGAAAGTTCGTAAATCGTCGTTTTTTTGATCAAAATCCTGAATTCAATGTAGAGAATCATTATGATTCTGAAGACTTGCAATACGAAAATTTAGAATCTTTATTAGCTATCCACACACAACGTCCGATGGCCAGTACTCTGCTGTTTTTTCAATCCCAAATACAGATGCAGTAGTGCAATCGCTTAGGAGTCAAATTGTGCACTTTATGATACAAGCATGAAATTTGGCACAAGTACAGAGTTTGATGCGCCAAACAAAATTAGAAACAGACCCAACTCAGAAAATGCCCCCGAAAGCTATTTTTAGACTGGGGTACTTGACCCCAATCCCCAAAAACTTTTTTTCTATAACTCGGAAACTATTAACGATACAGAACTGAAAATGAGTACAGTTACATATTTTAATATGCTTAATACAACGAAAAACAGATCCATTCAAAAAATTTCCCCCGAAAACTATTTTAAGACTGGGGTACTTGACCCCAGCCCCAAAAATATTTTTTTCAATAACTTGCAAACTATTTCCGATACATAGCGGAAAATGAGTACAGTTACATATTTGGTATGCTTAATACAACGAAAAGCAGATCCATTCAAAAAAATTCCCCCGAAAGCTATTTTTAGACTGGGGTACTTGACCCCAGCCCCAAAAGTATTATTTTCTATAACTTGCAAACTATTTCCGATACGCAACTGAAGATGAGTACAGTTACATATTTGGTATGCTTAATACAACGAACAACAGATCCATTCAAAAAATTCCCCAAAGCTATTTTTAGATTGGGGTACTTGACCCCAGCCCCAAAACATTTTTCCTCTATAACTCGGAAACTATTTACAATACAGCACTGAAAATTAGCAAAGTTACATATTTGGTATGCTTAATACAACGAACAACAGATCCATTCAACGAAATTCCCCAAAGTTATCGTTAGACATGGGTACTGGGTGTAGCCCTCTATAGGGTTTCCAGCTCAGAAGTTATTACGATTCGAAATTGTGTGACGTCATCAAAACGCAAAACTGATACCTTGAGTCTTAACCGTTTCGTGCATAAATCTTTCTTTTGATGTGTTCAGTGTTACTTTTAGGATAAAAGCATCATGTTCTCGGTCACGTCGCTAATTTTGTCATTTCAAATCTTAAATTATGAAGAATGCTCGTAATTTCAATTGCGATGCAGCTAGGGTTCGAACTACTATGAATGTTGAAAAAGATGCAAAAGATAAAACATTTTCTGCTTACTTTCTCTGAGAATGGTAATATGATCGAGCTAGATAGATCTAAGCACTAAAAAGTGGATCTCAAGGTAATCATATACCAAAAATAGGGGCACTGCTTACAAAAGTTGAACAGGCGCAGTTTGATACGTGGTCACTTGGTTAGGAAGAATGCTAAAAGAAAGAGGGGAACTGCCATTGAGGGTTGAGTTTCATTGCATAGACGAAACTCCATATCATCAATAGGTATGACCATTTCAGTCGACAAGATTGGCGAAAGACAAGAAGAAATTGCGCAGCCACTTGCCAGCTACTTGCGATTTTTCTGAAATGAACTGGAGCGAATCTTAGCGAAGCCAATCGACCGATTCAGTTTTAGTTCAATATTTCGGCAACAAAATTTGTGCCAGAATAGGAGCCACAAGCCAGAAATATCTGTATCTGCGAACTTACCCTATAAATCCTATTTAGCCTTTTTCTTACGTTTTTTTATTATTATCATTCAGTGCTCGTCTCTGCTATTATTGGAGAACTCATCCCACAAAGCCGCACTTACAAAGTTATACATTTGTCAACGTAACAACTTGCGAACTGCGTCTCTCACCTTGAAGCTCTAAAAACGTAATCAAAATTCTTCGCAAAAGTCAATTCAAATAGCTTATCGATTACTGTTATTGTAATCTTGTATAAATCTCTGTATTATGCCTATTAAGACTGATAAAAAGTGGCACACTTCGTACTTTAGCACGAAAGTGAACGGATTTTTCTGTGTCTCGGGTGAACCGTAGTATTTGAATTCCTCTCCACCAATCCACCACCAAGCCTGGTTTCCAAACTAGCAATATCCGTGCCTATGCCTTCGCCTACTTCTATGCCTTCATCTACACCTTCGCCTGTGCCTATGCCTTGGCCTACAACAATGCCTCCATCTATACACATACACCTGTTCCTGTGCCTTCGCCAATGCCTTTGCCTTCGTCTACACCTGTGCCTATGCCTTCGCCTACACCAATGCCTACATCTACACCTACACCTGTGCCTATGGCTTTGCCTATGCCTTTGCCTTCATCTACACCTGTGCCTGTGCCTATGCCTTAGCCTAGACCTATGCCTTCACCTACACATACACCTGTTCCTGTGCCTTCGCCTATGCCTTTGCCTTCGTCTACACCTGTGCCTATGCCTTCGCCTACACCAATGCCTACATCTACACCTACACATGTGCCTATGGCTTTGCCTATGCCTTTGCCTTCGTCTACACCTGTAGCGATGCCTTCGCCTACACCTATGCCTTCATCTACACCTACACCTGTGCCTATGCCTTCGCCTATGCCTTTGCTACATCTACACCTACGCCGGTGCCTGTGCCTATGCCTTCGCCGATGCCTACACCTATACCTATGCCTTAGCCTAGGCCTATGCCTTCACCTACACCTACACTTGTTCCTATGTCTTCGCCTATGCCTTTGCCTTCATCTACACCTGTGCCTATGCCTTCGGCTACAACAATGCCTTCATCTACACATACACCTTTTCCTATGCCTTTGTCTATGCCTTTGCCTTCGTCTACACTTGTGCCTATGCCTTCGCCTACACCAATGCTTACATCTACACCTACACCTGTGCCTATGGCTTTGCCTATGCCTTTGCCTTCGTCTACACCTGTAGCGATTCCTTTGCCTAGACCTATGCCTTCATCTACACCTACACCTGTGCCTATGCCTTTGCTACATCTACACCTACGCTGGTGCCTGTGTCTATGCCTTCGCCGATGCCTACACCTATACCTATGCTTTAGCCTAGACCTATGCCTTCACCTACACATACACCTGTTCCTGTGCCTTCGCCTATGCCTTTGCCTTCGTCTACACCTGTGCCTATGCCTTCGCCTACACCAATGCCTAAATCTAGATCTACACCTGTGCCTATGCCTATGCCTTCGCCTATGTCTTTGCCTATACCTATACCTGTGCCTTAACCTACACCTGTGCCTTCATCTACACCTACACTTGTTCCTATGCCTTCCCCTATGCCTTTGTCTACAACTTATCGACATAGGTGTCTGCCGTCTTCTCGAACATTTACGGCTACATAATTCAAATTAAAGACCGTCGTCATAAAAAAGTAATTCGCTCTATCTGGCTCAATCATATTACCATTCTCAGAGAAAGTAAGCAGAAAATGTTTTATCTTTTGCATCTTTTCAACATTCATGATAGTTCGGAGCCCTAGCTGTATCGCAATTAAAATTACGAGCATTCTTCGTAATTTAAGGTTTGAAATGCAAAAATTAGCGTACGTGACCAAGAACATGATGCTTTTATCCTAAAAGTAACGCTGAACACATCAAAAGAAATATTTATGCACGAAACGGTTAAGACTCAAAATATCAGTTTTGCGTTTTGATGACGTCACACAAATTTCGAATCGTAATAACTTCTGAGTATTAAGCCAAATCGAATTGGTGTTTTATAATTTTTTGCTCCATTTGAGATGTTCTTTCTGACCATATCTTAAAAACACAAAATTCAAAAGTCAGATTTTCACTGACCGTAACTTTTCTACATCATCGATGACGTCACAACCATTGATTTGCCAGAATGTTCCCAAGTCTTAAAATGACCACCAACCACCAAAGAGTCCAAAGCTACTTTAAAATTTCCGGTTACTCAGTGTGCTAGAATGTTGCCAAAAATGCCCTGTCTAAAATCTTTGGGGGCTGGGGTCAAGTACCCAAGTCTAAAAATAGCTTTCGGGGAATTTTTGAATGGGTTTGTTATTCCTTGTATTAAACATATTAAAATATGTAACTGCACTAACTTTCAGCTGCGCATCGCAAATAGTTTCCAAGTTATAGAAGGAAACTCTGTGGGGGCTGGGCCCAAGTACCCCAGTCTAAAAATAGCTTTCGGGGCCATTTGCTGAGTTGGGTCTGTTTCTCATTTTGTTTGGCGCATCAAACTCTGTACTTGTGCCAAATTTCATGCTTGTATCATAAAATGCACAATTCATACCGATTTTGGTGTTTAGCGAACCCACTACAGAGGCCTCCGACATTCCAAAATTACATGGATACATTTGGTGAAGCAAGACAAACCTCTGCCCACTCAGCCCATTCATGTGTTCAATACTCCAAGAATACAACCTACAAGACCTACTGCACCAATATCGATTATCAAAGAGGCAGAACAAAGTGCACCAAAAGAAACTGCAACAGAGGTGTCCGCTGAAAACGCAAGGCCATCAAGCCAGATCAAAATGGACGAAGGAAGAAACCGACGGCCTTGTGTTTGCTTGGAGAGATTCCTTTGTTGAACTCAAGAGCCACAGAAATCTGGCAGCCTGGAGGCATATCCTCGAGGAGGTAAATAAAAAAGGAAATGGTCAGAAAACTCTCGATCAAGTGAAAAAGAAATTCCGAAATCTAAAAGATCGGTACAAAGAGGCAAAAGGAAAAAACAAGAAAAGTGGTGGAGGTCGCACCATAACAAAATGGGGTTCTGGGAGCAAGAAGCCTTGTGCAATTCTCCGAAGTAAGAGAGAGCGGTTCTGTGACCAGAAATGAAATCGAGGAGGAAAACGCAAGTGAAAATCCAGTTAAGGAAGCTGAACAAGATGCAAACTTGGAAGATTTGCCGGGTAGAGCTGCTGAAGAAGAAGTTCCTCAACCAAAAAGAACCAAAAGGAAGAAAAATACAAAATCAGGGGCAACAAATCAACTGATTGGATTTTTAGGAGAAATGCAACAGAGACAACAAGAGACCATGCAGCAGTTTCTTGAAGGCATGAGGATGATGGAAGAAAATAGCCGAAAACATACTTCCGAGACCCTTCTCCAAGTGGCCCATATTTTTGCTGGACAAAGCAAAGAAAGGGAACGTGCAGCAGCATCAGGAAAAAGAAACATAGATTCTCCATGCGAACAAGAAAGCTATGAACTTAAAAACTTAAAAAATATTAACTTAAAAAAAACAAGAATGATTCCTGTCGATTTTACTTAACTATTATTACAATTAAAAATTCATTAATTAATTAGAGATAACAAAATGTTCGGTTGGAAAATTTAAAACTTCAGCAAAGAATACATTTTTTTGCCAAAGCAATACGAAATTCACTATTTTTGCATGCAGTGTATTTTGACTTTAATAGTGTCATACAGTAACCATAGCAATAATTTCTTCAAGTTTATTTAGCATCCTATATCTGTGCTCATGCCATATTCAAAAAATATTTTTAGGCATTCTCTTTCTCAAGTACATAATCTGCAAGTAGCTGCCTCGTTTCCTCTTCCAGTCCACTACCAAAGTTGTTTTCGATATCTTGGCTATCTGTATCTTCAAAAAAAGTATTTTGAACTGGCTCCTTATGATCTTGGCATATGTTATGAAACACAGTGCAGGCGATAACAATGTCAGCAACGAAAGAAGGCTCAAGACTAATAGTGGTTGATAATATTCCCCATCTGCCTTTTAAAAACCCAAAATCTCTTTCTGTGACCATGTTATTGGGGAAGGGAAAGGTTTCAGCAGCCATTTTGAAAGGGGATAGGCAGAATCTCCAACTAGATATGGCTTGATAGTTTTATCTTCATTGAGCTCGAACAATGGTGTAGTGAGAACCTACCGCTGTTGGCTTCTTGGAAAATCAAAGAATTTCTTAACTTGCAAGAATTCAATAAATACGATAGAAATTTCAAAAGAAAAACGACAAATTTTAACCGGCAAAACTTGTTTCGAAAATTCTATGTTCATCTTCAGTTGCAATATACAAATAAGCTAATCAAGAAAATTACAGGAGTTAAATAGAGCTATAAAATATTACATAACTTAATAACAAACATAAGATCAAGGAAGTGCTGCATATCTGTTGGGTGAAACCCACACTCAATAAACAACTTTATCGTTACAAGCTGAATCCTTCTTTTTAATTAGTTTTTTTTTGGTTTGTATTAACTTATTCCCATTTGTACGCTTTATCTACCTTTAATGTTACCGATTTCTTAATTATTTAGCTACCTCATGTTTGTTATTAAGTATTCGTATATTGCAACTGAAAATGAACATAGAATGTTCAAAACATGTTTTGTCACTTAAAATTTGTCATTTTTCTTTTGAAATTTCTATTGTACTTATTGAATTCTCGTAAGTTTTGATATATTATACATGACATTTCACTCAAATATATTGGAAAATTGCATATCAGGGATTTTCGCAAATTGGAGAAGCTCTCCATCAAAGAATGAAAAGCTCAACTGGATTTAAATTTTCTTACGAACTGTAAAACCTTCAATGTCTTCCCAAAATTCATCTTGTTTGATTTGCCGAACACCAACAGAAAATATGTCACTGCCATTCGGAAAAGATTCTTAAAGTGTGCGATCACCAAGAGAAATAAAGAGCCCAAAAGATTTCAGCAAGAGAAGAAGAAACAGTCAGATTTTATCAAGAATGTAATCACTGGATTGGATTTCTATATCTTAATGAAAGTCCTGGACAAGAACGTTGAAAATGAAGTCAGTAAAATCATCAAGACTCATGAAAGAAAATAAAGATTTTAACTAAGAACAAAGTTTTGCCTTTCAAGTCAACTGAAACGGTAACCAACCTTTCATCTTTCAATTTTTCGACGGAGGAATTAGATGTCCTTAGAGATGGCCTAACCCATTCAATCTGTCCCCCAAAAATCAACTCGTCGGACATTCATGCGTGCCTCGAATTAATTACCACCACCATTGTCAGCAATGTCATCAACCAAAACCTAGTGTCAAGATTGAAAACCGATCTATCCTATTTGGTGAAGACCTATATTTCATGACACCGTCCTTCGGCTAATGATCTAAAGAATTTGAAGACCCTGAAGAAACTGAAGAAGAACGAAAATATTGTAATTCTCGAGCCAGACAAAGGTAACGGCGTTGTTATATTGGACAGGCAAGTATAAAATAATTCTGTTCTTAACTTGATATCTGATAGTAATAAATTTAATAGGCTTGAAAAAGATCCCACTTTGGCTAGAGAGGGTAGACTACAACGTTTTCTCAGATCCCTTAAGAATAAGAAGGTTATTGATATTGATACTTATAATAAGATATACCCATCGGGCTCTCAACCTGCTAGGATTTATGGGCTTCCTAAAATGCATAAGGCTTTGCGCTCCCAACTCTCCACCTCCTTTTCGTCCAATAGTCTCTTCTATAGGTACCTTTAACTACAATCTTGCTAAATATTTATGTTCTCTGTTAGACCCTTTTTTGCCTAACGATTTTTGTGCTAAGGATACTATTTCTTTCGTCAATGAACTTAATAACTTAAAAACTTCTGGTAAATTTATGGTTTTCTTTGACGTTGAAAGTCTTTTTACTAATATCCCTTTAAACGAGTCTATTGATTTAGCGGTACAATACATAAAAACTGGTAATCCTGAACTTAATATTAACAAAGTTGATCTTAAAAGACTTTTAATTTCGCTACATCTCAAACTAATTATTTATTTAATAGCATTCACTATGACCAGATAGATGGTGTAAGTATGGGATCCCAACTTGCTCCTGTCTTAGCTAATCTCTTCATGGGACATCATGAAAAGATTTGGTTAGAACAATTTAACGCTTCTGAAGTTTTATTTTACCGTCGCTATGTTGACGATCCTTTCTGTTTGTTTAAAAATAAAGATTATGCCCTTAATTTCTTTAATTTCATTAATCAGCAACACCCTAATATTAAATTTACTATGGAGCAGGAAAATAACAATAAACTTCTCTTTTTAGATATATGAAAAGATAAAGGTAGTTACCAGTCCCCCATAACTTCAGTTTACCGTAAAAAAACTTACACAGGTTTACTCACTAACTTTTTTGGTTTCACTTCGTTTTCATATAAAATAGGTTTAATTAGTACTCTTGTAGATAGGGCTTATAAGATAAATAACAGCTGGCTTGGTTTTGATAATGACGTTAAACAATAAACCTTTATTTTAAATAAAAACCTTTACCCTACTTATCTTATTAACAATGTTATTCGCAATTATTTAAATAAAGTTAGATCTCCATCCGTAGTTGATAACCATTGTTCTAATGATAATGAAACTAATCGTGTTTGTTATTATAAACTTCCTTACATTGGTAGGTTTTTGGTCTTAACTCAACATAAAATTAAATACTTGGCTAAAAACTACTGTAAAGACTTAAACATTAAACTTGTTTTTAATTCTTTCAAATCTCATTCCATCTTCAGGGTTCAGGATTCTGTGCCCAAGTGCTTTTGGGCTCGTGTTGTCTACAAATTTCTTTGTGGCGGATGTTCTGCATCTTATGTTGGGGAAACTTCTTGGCATCTTTCAACACGAATTCGAGAGAATTTGGTCACGGACAAAAACTCCCATATTTTTAAGCACTCAAACGAGTCCCCTTCTTGCCGCGCTCTTTGCTCTAAAGAAAGTTTCTCCATTCTTGATAGTGCTAATAGCTCTTTTACCCTTATGATCAAGGAAGCGCTGCATATCTCTTGAGTGAAACCCACACTCAATAAACAACTTTACCATTACAAGCTAAATCTTTCTTTTTAATTAGTTTTTTTTGGTTTGTATTAACTTGTTCCCATTTGAACGCTTTATCTACCTTTAATGTTACCAATTTCTTAATTATTTAGTTACCTCATGTTTGTTATTAAGTTATGTAATATTTTATAGCTCTAACTCCTGTAATTTTCTTGATTAGCTGATTCGTATATTACAACCGAAGATGAACATAGAATGTACAAAACATGTTTTGCCACTTAAAATTTGTCGTTTTTCTTTTGAAATTTCTATTGTATTTATTGAATTCTCGTAAGTTTTGATATATTATAAGTAGATTGCAAGCGCCAGGCTAAACTGCAGTGATGCGGGTCCCAGCGCAGTGACGTCATCAGTGACGTCATCAGGTCGCGCTATAGTGCGACGGTTTTTATGAATATATTATACTGGTTTCTCCAACCTCGTTTTCAAGAGTTCCAGATCCTAGCGCACGCGGCTCATACTATCAATGACGTCATCAGGTCGCGCTATAGCACGACGAGTTTCAATTCTCCAACCTCAAGAGTCCTCCAACTCCAGTGACGTCATCAGATCGCGCTATAGTGCGACGGGTTTTAATATGGTTTCTCCAACCTCAAGAGTTCTTACAATCCTTGCGTGAAACCGCTAGCCTCGTTTCCGATTTAACAGTCTTTGCAATCGGTTTGACAAAACAACGCAGTATAAACAGCTGGTAGTAAGTGGTGGTTTTGAAAAAAACCGTTTTGTTTGCAGGAGATGCGAGAAGGAATATTTATCTTAATTTGAAAGGACCCATCTCTAAGGATCAAGTCCATAAATTTCAACCATTCTCCATCCTCTGGGTTGCTTGCCACCTCGTCATCTTCTTCAGGGCAGTTATGGCAACATCCCTGATAGGGCAACAAGGCCCAGCAACTCTGGCATTCAAAAATCTGGACTTGGTCTTCTTTGATGTCCATATTCTATAAAAAGAAAATATATAAAAACCTACAAGTCTGAACTATTCAAAACACCCCATGGATTGTAAGAAATTAAAACGAAATGAACCGATAAGCGATATAAACCATCTACATAAACTTTTCGTCTTTTAAATCAAAATTTATAAAATCCTCATGGGAATGAAAAGAAAAGGGTCAAGTTTTAATAAGAAATTAAATTGAGAATTTTGTTGAAAGAATTGAAACGAAGAATTGAAGTGAGAGATTCTAGGCCAGACCGGGTCTCGAAACTTTGTAAGTTTCACGGCTTTTAGAATAAGTTATAGCCAAAACAAATAAAAATGAAACATCCTTAAATAAGCAAGAAATAGTTATTATAAGTTAAAATTACAAGAAAACTACATTTCTAACACTTTTCTGAGAAAAAGTAGGGAAAAGTGAAAGATACTTACCACAATTCCAAGAAATTTTCTAAGAGTGTTTACATTTGCTGACGTGACACCAATTTTAATTTTTCCCGTGATAAAATCCTCGTCACTTGACGTGTCGTTATTGAATAACTTTCTGAAGAAGACTAGATCTGATTATGTTTCCAACTTACAGCGATTTGATTGGTTAAAACTCTTGTTTTCAGAAGTTTTCAGAAGTTTCCAGAACTTTCTAGAAGTTTCCAGAAGTTTCCAGAAGTTTTCAGAACTTTCTAGAAGTTTCCAGAAGTTTCCAGAACTTTCTAGAAGTTCATTGCCTATATACTCTATAGATAATAGCAATTTATTTATAGCATCGTTTTCAAAGAATGTTCACACAGAAACAACGTTATATTTCTAACAGACAACTAATGAAGAATAATTTCTAACCATTTTTTAGGTATAGCTATTTCTAATTATTTCCAAAATATGGGAATGATTGAGTACGAACATATTCAACTTCTTTCACACCAGCATCCTCAGAATTACTAGCTTCCACTTCTTCATCATTCTTTGCTTGACGTATGATGAGATATTTTCTTTTCTCAATAGCATAATCTAAGGCCTTTTGCATATCCATACCATCTTCCTTCTGTGCTTTTCGCATGGTTGCTATGACTGCAGTCACAACAGCATCATTTTCAAAACTTCTATTATATAAAAATTTATGCCTGAAGACTTGCAGTATGTTTTCATCTTTATCAACTTCCCTACGCATTGAAGGCCATACATTCCCTAAAGGAAGATCCTCCTCAGTGTTGACAGTTTCATCATCATCATGGTCACTTTCAGCTTCTATCTCATCATCTGAGTCAGACTCTTCACTACTCTCCTCATGCATCTCTTCTTCATGTCGCTTAACATTACTTTTAAACTTGGAAGAGAATTCACAATGATCACATTTATACTGATTCATGATTAGCGGTTTACTTATAATTGTCGACTACCTCTTAAATACCTGAGTCCTAGAGCATAAACTCGCTTGAATTTATAGACTGGTTCCTCCATTCAATATGATGTGGGAAAGGAATTCCACACTTGCGCAGGAAGGATGTTTCCAATCAGACCATACCTAATCCATTGTTAATCCTTACTGATCCTTAGCTAATCCTTAACTAATCCTTAGCTAATCATTATCTAATCCTTACTGATCCTCACTAACCATTAGCTAATCCTCACTGATCCTTACTAATCCTTACTGATCCTTGCTGATCCTTAGCTGATCCTTAACTAATCCTTACTGATCCTTAACTAATCCTTACTGATCCTCATTAATCATTAGCTAATCCTTACAGATCCTTACTGATCCTTAACTAATCATTACCTGATCCTTACAGATCCTTACTGATCCTTAACTAATCATTACCTGATCCTTACTAATCCTTACTGATCCTTAGCTGATCATTAATGATCCTTGAGGATCATTACTGATCCTTACTGATCCTTAGCTAATCCTTACTGATCCTTAACTAATCCTTACTGATCCTTAGCTGATCAGTAATGGATCCTTGCTGATCATTACTGATCCTTACTGATCCTTACTGATCCTTAGCTAATCCTTACTGATCCTTAACTAATCCTTACTGATCCTTAGCTGATCACTACTGATCCTTGCTGATCATTACTGATCCTTACTGATCCTTGCTGATCCTTAGCTAATCCTTACTGATCCTCATTAATCATTAGCTAATCCTTACAGATCCTTCCTGATCCTTAGCTGATCATTACTGATCCTTGCTGATCCTTAGCTGATCCTTACTGATCCTTAGCTAATCCTTGCTGATCATTACTGATCCTTACTAATCCTTACTGATCCTTGCTGATCCCTAGGTGATCCTTACTGATCCTTAACTAATCCTTACTGATCCTTAACTAATCCTTACTGATCCTCATTAATCATTAGCTAATCCTTACAGATCCTTACTGATCCTTAACTAATCATTACCTGATCCTTACAGATCCTTACTGATCCTTAACTAATCATTACCTGATCCTTACTAATCCTTACTGATCCTTGCTGATCCTTAGCTGATCATTACTGATCCTTGCTGATCATTACTGATCCTTACTGATCCTTACTGATCCTTATCTAATCCTTACTGATCCTTAACTAATCCTTACTGATCCTTAGCTGATCATTACTGATCCTTGCTGATCATTACTGATCCTTACTGATCCTTACTGATCCTCATTAATCATTAGATAATCCTTACAGATCCTTACTGATCATTAACTAATCATTACCTGATCCTTAGCTGATCCTTACTGATCCTTAACTAATCCTTACTGATCCTAAACTAATCCTTACTGATCCTTGCTGATCCTTAGCTGATCATTACTGATCCTTAACTAATCATTACTGATCCTTACTGATCCTTAGCTGATCGTTGCTGATCCTTACTGATCCTTGCTGATCCTCATTAATCCTTACTGATCCTTTCTAACTATTTCACCCAATGAGCAATGTCTTGATCAGTAATCATTGACTTAGGATCAGTAAGGATTGTAAGGATCATCTAATGATTAATGAGGATCAGTAAGGATCAGTAAGGATCAGTAATGATCAGCAAGGATCAGTAATGATCAGGTAAGGATCAGTAAGGATTAGTTAAGGATCAGTAAGGATTATCTAAGGATCAGTAAGGATCAGTAATGATCAGCAAGGATCAGTAATGATCAGCTAAGGATCAGTAAGGATTAGTAAGGATCAGGTAATGATTAGTTAAGGATCAGTAAGGATCTGTAAGGATCAGGTAATGATTAGTTAAGGATCAGTAAGGATCTGTAAGGATTAGCTAATGATTAATGAGGATCAGTAAGGATAAGTTAAGGATCAGTAAGGATTAGTTAAGGATCAGTAAAGATCAGCTAAGGATCAGCAAGGATCAGTAAGGATTAGTAAGGATCAGTAATGATCTGCAAGGATTAGATAAGGATCAGTAAGGATCAGCTAAGGATCAGCAAGGATCAGTAATGATCAGCTAAGGATCAGTAAGGATTAGTAAGGATCAGGTAATGATTAGTTAAGGATCAGTAAGGATCTGTAAGGATCAGGTAATGATTAGTTAAGGATCAGTAAGGATCTGTAAGGATTAGCTAATGATTAATGAGGATCAGTAAGGATAAGTTAAGGATCAGTAAGGATTAGTAAGGATCAGTAATGATCAGCAAGGATCAGTAATGATCAGCTAAGGATCAGTAAGGATCTGTAAGGATTAGCTAATGATTAATGAGGATCAGTAAGGATTAGTGAGGATCAGTAAGGATTAGTGAGGATCCCTAAGGATTAGCTAAGGATCAGTAAGGATTAGCTAAGGATCAGGTAATCATTAGTTAATGATCAGTAAGGATCAGTAATGATTAGTGAGGATCAGGTAATCATTAGTTAAGGATCAGTAAGGATTAGCTAATGATTAGTGAGGATCAGTAATGATTAGTGAGGATCAGTAATGATCTGTAAGGATTAGCTAATGATTAGTGAGGATCAGTAAGGATCAGTAATGATCAGTAAGGATCAGTAAGAATTAGCGAGGATCAGTAAGGATTAGCTAAGGATCAGGTAATCATTAGTTAATGATCAGTAAGGATCAGTAATGATCAGTGAGGATCAGGTAATCATTAGTTAAGGATTAGTAAGGATTGGCTAATGATTAGTGAGGATCAGTAATGATTAGTGAGGATCAGTAATGATCAGTAAGGATCAGTAATGATTAGCTAAGGATCAGTAAGGATCAGCTAAGGATCAGTAAGGATTAGCTAAGGATCAGTAAGGATTAGCTAAGGATCAGGTAATCATTAGTTAATGATCAGTAAGGATCAGTAATGATTAGTGAGGATCAGGTAGTCATTAGTTAAGGATCAGTAAGGATTAGCTAATGATTAGTGAGGATCAGTAATGATCAGTGAGGATCAGTAATGATCAGTAAGGATCAGTAATGATTAGTGAGGATCCGGTAATCATTAGTTAAGGATCAGTAAGGATTATTGAGGATCAGTAAGGATTAGCTAAGGATCAGCAAGGATCAGTAATGATCAGTAAGGATCAGTAATGATTAGTGAAGATCAGGTAATCATTAGTTAAGGATCAGTAATGATTAGTGAGGATCAGGTAATCATTAGTTAAGGATCAGTAAGGATTAGGTTAGGATCAATAAGAATTAGCTAGGGATCAGTAAGGATCAGCAAGGATCAGTAATGATTAGCTAAGGATCAGTAAGGATTAGCTAATGGTTAGTGAGGATCAGTAAGGATTAGATAATGATTAGCTAAGGATTAGTAAAGGATTAGCTAAGGATCAGTAAGGATTAACAATGGATTAGGTATGGTCTGATTGGAAACATCCTTCCTGCGCAAGTGTGGAATTCCTTTCCCACATCATATTGAATGGAGGAACCAGTCTATAAATTCAAGCGAGTTTATGCTCTAGGACTCAGGTATTTAAGAGGTAGTCGACAATTATAAGTAAACCGCTAATCATGAATCAGTATAAATGTGATCATTGTGAATTCTCTTCCAAGTTTAAAAGTAATGTTAAGCGACATCAAGAAGAGATGCATGAGGAGAGTAGTGAAGAGTCTGACTCAGATGATGAGATAGAAGCTGAAAGTGACCATGATGATGATGAAACTGTCAACACTGAGGAGGATCTTCCTTTAGGGAATGTATGGCCTTCAATGCGTAGGGAAGTTGATAAAGATGAAAACATACTGCAAGTCTTCAGGCATAAATTTTTATATAATAGAAATTTTGAAAATGATGCTCTTGTGACTGCAGTCATAGCAACCATGCGAAAAGCACAGAAAGAAGATGGTACGGATATGCAAAAGGCCTTAGATTATGCTATTGAGAAAAGAAAATATCTCATCATACGTCAAGCAAAGAATGATGAAGAAGAGGAAGCTAGTAATTCTGAGGATGCTGGTGTGAGAGAAGTTGAATATGTTCGTACTCAATCATTCCCATACTTTGGAAATAATTAGAAATAGCTATACCTAAAAAATGTTTAGAAATTATTCTTCATTAGTTGTCTGTTAGAAATATAACGTTGTTTCTGTGTGAACATTCTTTGAAAACGATGCTATAAATAAATTGCTATTATCTATAGAGTATATAGGCAATGAACTTCTAGAAAGTTCTGGAAACTTCTGGAAACTTCTAGAAAGGTCTGAAAACTTCTGGAAACTTCTAGAAAGTTCTGGAAACTTCTGAAAACTTCTGAAAACAAGAGTTTTAACCAATCAAATCGCTGTAAGTTGGAAACATAATCAGATCTAGTCTTCTTTAGAAAGTTATTCAATAACGACGCGTCAAGTGACGAGGATTTTATCACGGGAAAAATTAAAATTGGCGTCACATCAGCAAATGTAAACACTCTTAGAAAATTTCTTGGAATTGTGGTAAGTATCTTTCACTTTTCCCTACTTTTTCTCAGAAAAGTGTTAGAAATGTAGTTTTCTTGTAATTTTAACTTATAATAACTATTTCTTGCTTATTTAAGGATGTTTCATTTTTATTTGTTTTGGCTATAACTTATTCTAAAAGCCGTGAAACTTACAAAGTTTCGAGACCTGGTCTGGCCTAGAATCTCTCACTTCAATTCTTTGTTTCAATTCTTTCAACAAAATTCTCAATTTAATTTCTTATTAAAACTTGACCCTTTTCTTTTCATTCCCATGAGGATTTTATAAATTTTGATTTAAAAGACGAAAAGTTTATGTAGATGGTTTATATCGCTTATCGGTTCATTTCGTTTTAATTTCTTACAATCCATGGGGTGTTTTGAATAGTTCAGACTTGTAGGTTTCTATATATTTTCTTTTTATAGAATATGGACATCAAAGAAGACCAAGTCCAGATTTTTGAATGCCAGAGTTGCTGGGCCTTGTTGCCCTATCAGGGATGTTGCCATAACTGCCCTGAAGAAGATGACGAGGTGGCATGCAACCCAGAGGATGGAGAATGGTTGAAAGTTAAGGACTTGATCCTTAGAGATGGGTCCTTTCAAATTAAGATAAATATTTCTTCTCCCTGAGTCTTCTCGCATCTCCTGCAAACAAAACGGCTTTTTTCAAAACCACCACCACTTACTACCAGCTGTTTATACTGCGTTGTTTTGTCAAACCGATTGCAAAGACTGTTAAATCGGAAACGAGGCTAGCGGTTTCACGCAAGGATTGTAAGAACTCTTGAGGTTGGAGAAACCATATTAAAACCCGTCGCACTATAGCGCGATCTGATGACGTCACTGGAGTTGGAGGACTCTTGAGGTTGGAGAATTGAAACTCGTCGTACTATAGCGTGACCTGATGACGTCATTGATAGTATGAGCCGCGTGCGCTAGGATCTGGAACTCTTGAAAACGAGGTTGGAGAAACCAGTATAATATATTCATAAAAACCGTTGCACTATAGCGCGACCTGATGACGTCACTGATGACGTCACTGCGCTGGGACCAGCATCACTGCAGTTTAGCCTGGCGCTTGCAACCTACTATTATACACGACATTTCACTCAAATATATTGGAAAATTGCATATCAGGGATTTTCGCAAATTGGAGAAGCTCTCCATCAAAGAATGAAAAGCTCAACTGGATTTAAATTTTCTAACGAACTGTAAAACCTTCAATGTCTTCATCTTGTTTGATTTGCCGAACACCAACAGCAAAGATGTCACTGCCATTCGGAAAAGATTGTTAAAGTGTGCGATCACCAAGAGAAATAAAGAGCCCAAAAGATTTCAACAAGACAAGAAGAAACAGTCAGATTTTATCAAGAATGTAATCACTGGATTGGATTTCTACATCTTAACGAAAGCCCTAGACAAGAACGTTGAAAATGAAGTCAGTAAAGTCATCAAGACTCATGAAAAGATAATAAAGAATTTAACGAAGAACAAAGTTTTGCCTTTCAAGTCAACTGAAACGGTAACCAACCTTTCATCTTTCAATTTTTTGACGGAGGAATTCGATGTCCTTAGAGATGGCCTACTCCATTCAATCTGTCCCCCCAAAATCAACTCGTTGGACATTCATGCCTGCTTTGAATTAAATACCACCACCATGGTCAGCAATGTCATAACCAAAACCTAGTGTCAAGATTGAAAACTGATATACCCTATTTGGCGAAGACCTATATTTCATGACACCGTCCTTCAGTCAACGATCTAAAGAATTTTAAGACCCTGAAGAAACTGAAGAAGAACGAAAATATTGTAATTCTCGAGCGAGACAAAGGTAACGGCGTTGTTATATTGGAAAGGCAAGTATATAATAATTCTGTTCTTAACTTGATATCTGATAGTAATAAATTTAATAGTCTTGAACAAGATCCCACTTTGGCTAGAGAGGGTAGACTACAACGTTTTCTCAGATCCCTTAAGAATAAGAAGGTTATTGATATTGATACTATATACCCATCGGGCTCTCAACCTGCTAGGATTTATGGGCTTCCTAAAATGCATAAGGCTTGCGCTCCCAACTCTCCACCTCCTTTTCGTCCAATAGTCTCTTCTACAGTTACCTTTAACTACAATCTTGCTAAATATTTATGTTCTCTCTTAGACTCTTTTTTGCCTAACGATTTTTGTGCTAAGGATACTTTTCCTTCGTCAATGAACTTAATAACTTAAACACTTCTGGTAAATTTATGGTTTTCTTTGAGGTTGAAAGTCTTTTTACTAATATCCCTTTAAACGAGTCTATTGATTTAGCGGTACAATGCATTAAAACTGGTAATCCTGAACTTAAAATTAACAATGTTTGTTATTAAGTTATGTAATATTTAATAGCTCTACCTCCTGTAATTTTCTTGATTAGCTTATTCGTATATTGCAACTGAAGATGAACATAGAATGTTCGAAACATGTTTTGCCAGTTAAAATTTGTCATTTTTCTTTTGAAATTTCTAAAGATTTTCTTAAAATGCAGGAATCATGGACAGAACCTGGATACATACTTAAAAATTTCATAGTTCTGTCACAAATACCCTGGCAACCAATACTGTAGCACTGTTTCCTGTTAAAGAAGTCAACGGTGCTGTTTTCGCGAGAATTCGTACAAGAGTTCCGTCGATCGCTCCAAACACATTAGGCAGTACGGACAGTTTCTTAAAACTTTTTACTGTCTCAAGACATTCCTCTGGATTTTGTGGCCAGCAAATGAAATCATTTCTTAAATGGACTAGAGCCCCGACAAAATCTTTTGTTATCCGGCCCACAATTGAAGACAATATTCCAAAGTTCTGGCCAACTGATCTTTAAGAACCCCCATTACCTAGCCACCAGGGCAACGCCCACCCTCTTTGGAACAGGTATGGCTTCTCTTCTTTGTGACTCCTTCACCATATTATCAAAAACGGTTTGGCAAACGAAATCAAAAGTTTCACAACTCATTCTATAAGGCACTGACCAATAATTTGGGTCCAGATCTTTGCTTGAATTTAAATTGGCTTGATAGTAAACATCAAAATCGTTCTTCTGTCTATGAAATACCCAAGATTCTCTTTCCCTGTACAAATTTGCGAAATAACTTACAACTGCAAGTCGAGTCTCTGTATGTATGGCTTCAGTATATGTGTATGCAATTAGCATCGCTCGTCTCATGGAAATTCTTACAATAAATATACAACCATTATAATAAACATTAATTTCTCTTCTTCCGACATTTTGTATCTGAACTGGATACCTGGATCAACAAACACTTTCCGAAGCGAAGCCAAAAGGAAAAGAAAAACAACATTATTTTAACGCAAGAGGCATTTTTATTTTCTGCTGACAGAAACGGATAAAAATTAGTAAGTTGAGCACCTCGCAAGGTGCTCAACTTAGCGGGAGTTTGCCCTTGATGAAAACGCACCATGTACAGTTATAAGCAAGCGAACCCTGGTGCGATAATTTTTTATTAATATAATATAAAGCCACAAGGGGCAAACTAAAAAATATAGGAGTATTCGTACTCAACATACGGTGATGGGAGCCACGTAGTAGTTTTAGTGACTGTATGGCTCGGTCAATAGAAGGCGTATAGAAGGGTTCTAGGTTGGAAAGGAAGATCGAAGATTAGGCATGTCACCATTCTGTCATACTGGGAACTCTAACATGAATTACAGCTACCAGATCTCTTATGCGGAAATCCTCGGCATATGCTATAAATACACATACCTACCTACAATAGCACCTCATTACACTATTGCATACTCTGGGTTGCTCTGTTTTAAAAAAAGTCACTCTAACTAAAATCGACAATGTCTGGAAAGAAAGCAGAAAAGATTGAAAAAGAAAGATTGTCTGTCTCATTTGCCTGTAAGTAAAAATCTAACATTTCACTTTCCTCTATCCTTTTACTGAACACATTACACTACTCATTATACTGAAATTGAAAAAGCAAAACAAAAAACACATAGCTAGCTAAAAGAGCAAGCTGAATGTCAATTTCAATTGCTCAATCTTTTAGCTCACTACCTTATCACATCTTTCTTATATACACCATGTCAAAATTGCTCATGTTCGTCTCTACAGCTCAAGATGAGTACAGAACAATAACTCCAGAAATCGATGATGATAATGATGAAAGCGAAACATTCTTGACTCAGAACTCTTTCATACCTGAAAGCCAGGAGGACGATGAAGGGATCATCAACTCTCTACTAAGTCAATGTAAGAAACCTGCGTATGACAAACAGCCCAGCCCATTAGCATCTCCAAAGCCAATACCTGAAACACCGCCACCAAAAAAAAAACCTAAAAAGAAAGACATACACAAATTACTTGAAATCGAGGAAGAAGACTCGGAAAAAAGACTGACTAAAGATTTAACAAAGCAAAAATTAAACCATCTTACCCATAGTGGTCTAGCCAGTCACTTCAAAATGATTGCGACAGCAGAAACATCCTTCCCACCATACACAAGACCGGTCATTGCTCTGAGAGATCAGAAATACTTCTCGCCAGAACTTAAAACTGAATTAGAACGTTTTAATAGAGATTATCAACGTAATGTATGGAAACTTTTGAGCCTTCACCACAATAATCTAGCGAATAAAGCTGACCTGATGGTCAAAATGCGTTTAGACGATGTTAACCGTTTATATAAGGACGAATCGATTTATGAGAAAATCGATAAACTATGAGATGAAGAATCCAGGCAGTTATACACAGCTAATTTAACTAGATCGATTAGCAACCGCAGATCTGGTGAGAAACGCCCTCGTGAATGGCTTTATACTTCTTGTCGTTAATCATATCCAGTATGACGAGTTAGAAAATAACTAATTCTGCAATATGCCATAGATTTATTGATAAACAAATGATCTTTAGGCAAGTTATCTTTGAATATAAAACAATCTCCCTATGAACGAAATATAAGTTTTTCGCTACTCCAATAATCAGATATGATAGAAAATTTTCTAATTACACATCACAGCATATTTTCCAAGAGAACTTGAGTTAATTAATCACAATGATCCAATGATAATGATGCAAATAAGCTATTTTTCTTGAAATTACGAAACATACACGTATGTGCCGAATTTAACAACTTCTAGATACAAATGTTGACAATTTATTCTGTTAGAACAATACATAGCCCTTTTTGTATGAATATTTGAACAATTGACATGCTGAGTGCCTGATTTTAATACTTTGATGATAATGATTTTTGCTTCTGATTTTTGTTGATACATTTTTGCTTAAAACATGATGTACCTAAATCCTTGGCCTCATTACCTTGAAATATTATCACAAATACTGGCAGTCTTGTTTGCGTTTTTCGTTAGAAACGCCTAAAAACGCGCTTTTCAACTGTTATGATTCAATACTTTTTGCAACACAGAAATTCTAGAATAGGATAGATAATATGAATTCAAAGACTATAGTATCAAAATAGAAAATATTTAAAACAATCTCAAGCCGTATCGAAAGAAGATTAACTATGAAAACAGGACAAAATATTAACAACAACAACGTTGGTAATAAAATAAAAACAAAATCATCAATTCCTAACAACCAAGAAACCATAGCCCTAGAAACGAAAATTCAGAAAAACATGCTTCTGAGCAGATACAAAACCTATTCAATCCAGAAAAACTAAAAAAAGAATGAATATTTGAATAACATATAAATAGAAAAGGCGTTAATAATTACCTGAAATAAGAATAGAAGAAAAGATATCAAGACAACAAACTAAATACGTTCTAAACATAAACAAAACCACGAATTTCTAACTATGAAGACACGAGAGTTCTAAAAATACAATTGAGAAAAATAGAAACTTGACAGTAGATACGAGGCTATATTCAAAATAGAATTGCAACAAACGAAAAATTTTTTTTACAAAATGCACGAATATCTCGATACTAAAAACATATTACAGGCACGAATAATGATACAAAGAAGAAGGACAGATTTTATTAATAATAAAATGAAAACAAACAACCATTGAATAAAAATGAAAACACAGTCCTAACAACAGGATTTCCAACAGATATACATTTCTATACTGATAACCTATGAAATGCAAGGATAAGCGAGAACAAAAATTATAACAACAACAACAATTTTATATTAAGCGAAAATGAGGCTGAGTGGGCATTGCGCATGAAAAGAATTTAACAAATAAGCAAAATGAAACAACAACACTGACCTGCACAATACCCAAATATTAAGAAAATAAAGTATAAATAACAAACCCTTATATGATTTCAGCAGAAAAAAGGGACAAAACCTCGAACTTACAGAAACTAACGATACTGAAATCCATCTACGGCATGGGAAGGAAAAGAAAATCTAAGACACTAAAGAAAAATGCACTGAAAAAACACCTACAGAAAGAAATAGCAAAGGAAGAACACACCTCAGGAACGATCGTTAACTTAAGCAAAATTAATCTATCTAAAACACAAATACAAATACTATCGAAGGGCCTAACATTTTTCCCTACACCGAAACCCACACCAGAACATGAAATACAACTTGCATATGAGAAATTCAAAAGAATGATAAACTTAAAATTTCATTTTAAAGATGCAGACAACCAAGAACCTCCAAATCCCTTTCACGTAAAATCAGCATGGGAACCTCCTGATGCAAACAATAACAACATACAAGATTTCCTTATGAATATTCATAGAGACATATCTAAAATTCAAATTAGGACAATCTCCGAAGACAACCTTTCTAAAAAAGAAAGACAGGCCCTTACCGAACTCCAGTCTTTACAAGACGTTATACTGAAGCGGGCTGATAAAGGGGGAAAATTGGTCCTCCTCGACCGCACAGATTACATAAACGAAGCTTACCGCCAACTAAATGACACGAACTACTACCAAAAAGTACAGCATAATCCAATAGGCGACCTAAGTGCCGAAATCGCAACATTTACTACCGAGCTAAAAAGACGTCAGATAATTGATGAAACAATATTCCAATTTTTAACCCCCAATGCAAATACAAGAACACCAATATTCTATATGCTACCAAAAATACACAAACCTGGTAATCCAGGGACACCTATCATATCAGGATGTAACTCACCTACATCCAAACTCTCCAAATACATCGATCACTACCTAAAGCCAATAGTAAAGGAAATTCCTTCCTACATCAAAGACACAACAAATTTCCTAAGAAAACTGAAAAAATACGATGGCAAGATCAATCCAGGTCCTGGCATTTAAAAGAAACAAGAATCTTGGAGATATCCTGGTACCCACCAAACTGGAACAAACTCTTAAATAACGAAAAACGAAATAATATTGTTAATATGATGGCTTTAAAGCGATATGACGTTATTTTTGTATTCGACTTTATTGCAAATAATAACTAGACCATGAGACACCACACCCATATACCCCCTACACCCTATGTTGTATATACCTAATAATACACCATATATCAGAACATCTCTCAAAATGCATCTAACTATCTCCTAGCCAACATATCTCAAAATCTCTCTAATTATCTTCTAGTACGATAGTGCCCCATTCAACGGGCGCTGAGGGGCCTGTACTCACAAAGCGTCCTGCCCTTAAACCCTCGAAACGCTGAGTACAGGTGGACAGCTGATGAATCGTACCTAATAATTTCTATTCATACATCACTTCGATCTTCCTTTCCAACCTAGAACCCTTCTATACGCCTTCTATTGACGGAGCCATACAGTCACTAAAACTACTACGTGGCTCCCATCGCCGTATGTTGAGTATGAATACTCCTATATTTTTTAGTTTGCCCCTTGTGGCTTTATATTATTTTAATAAAAAATGTCGATACTGGGGGAAAGTAAGATCCTTTTGGATCCCCTCATGCGGTTTTGGTTAGAGCCCAGCACCAATAATTCTTAAACTCATCAATTAACTAGCCTTATAAAAGCGGCTGTAAGTCAAATACGACCTGAATACATATTTGCCAATGCTTTCGCGCCTGTCGAAACACTGAACCTCGATCTCATACTGACAACATGTTCAGCCTCATATGGATAAAACTTATTTTTCCAAACCACAAATTGTACTAGTAAAAACCTCAAAAACGGCTTCTGGAGATGCACTAGGGCAAACCAACACATAATTAAAAGAGACTACCTCCCATGCTGCATAATTAGGCATGTCACCATTCTGTCATACTGGGAACTCTAACATGAGTTACAGCTACCAGATCTCTTATGCGGAAATCCTCGGCATATGCTATAAATAAACATACCTACCTACAATAGCACCTCATTACACTATTGCATACTCTGGGTTGCTCTGTTTTAAAAAAAGTCACTCTAACTAAAATCGACAATGTCTGGAAAGAAAGCAGAAAAGATTGAAAAAGAAAGATTGTCTGTCTCATTTGCCTGTAAGTAAAAATCTAATATTTCACTTTCCTCTATCCTTTTACTGAACACATTACACTACTCATTATACTGAAATTGAAAAAGCAAAACAAAAAACACATAGCTAGCTAAAAGAGCAAGCTGAATGTCAATTTCAATTGCTCAATCTTTGAGCTCACTACCTTATCACATCTTTCTTATATACACCATGTCAAAATTGCTCATGTTCGTCTCTACAGCTCAAGATGAGTACAGAACAATAACTCCAGAAATCGATGATGATAATGATGAAAGCGAAACATTCTTGACTCAGAACTCTTTCATACCTGAAAGCCAGGAGGACGATGAAGGGATCATCAACTCTCTACTAAGTCAATGTAAGAAACCTGCGTATGACAAACAGCCCAGCCCATTAGCATCTCCAAAGCCAATACCTGAAACACCGCCACCAAAACAAAAACCTAAACAGAAAGACATACACAAATTACTTGAAATCGAGGAAGAAGACTCGGAAAAAAGACTGACTAAAGATTTAACAAAGCAAAAATTAAACCATCTTACCCATAGTGGTCTAGCCAGTCACTTCAAAATGATTGTGACAGCAGAAACATCCTTCCTGCCATACACAAGACCGGTCATTGCTCTGAGAGCTCAGAAATACTTCTCGCCAGAACTTAAAACCGAATTAGAACGTTTTAATAGAGATTATCAACGTAATGTATGGAAACTTTTGAGCCTTCACCACAATAATCTAGCGAATAAAGCTGACCTGATGGTCAAAATGCGTTTAGACGATGTTAACCGTTTATATAAGGACGAATCGATTTATGAGAAAATCGATAAACTATGAGATGAAGAATCCAGGCAGTTATACACAGCTAATTTAACTAGATCGATTAGCAACCGCAGATCTGGTGAGAAACGCCCTCGTGAATGGCTTTATACTTCTTGTCGTTAATCATATCCAGTATGACGAGTTAGAAAATAACTAATTCTGCAAGATGCCATAGATTTATTGATAAACAAATGATCTTTAGGCAAGTTATCTTTGAATATAAAAACAATCTCCCTATGAACGAAATATAAGTTTTTCGCTACTCCAATAATCAGATATGATAGAAAATTTTCTAATTACACATCACAGCATATTACCCAAGAGAACTTGAGTTAATTAATCACAATGATCCAATGATAATGATGCAAATAAGCTATTTTTCTTGAAATTACGAAACATACACGTATGTGCCGAATTTAACAACTTCTAGATACAAATGTTGACAATTTATTCTGTTAGAACAATACATAGCCCTTTTTGTATGAATATTTGAACAATTGACATGCTGAGTGCCTGATTTTAATACTTTGATGATAATGATTTTTGCTTCTGATTTTTGTTGATACATTTTTGCTTAAAACATGATGTACCTAAATCCTTGGCCTCATTACCTTGAAATATTATCACAAATACTGGCAGTCTTGTTTGCGTTTTTCGTTAGAAATGCCTAAAAACGCGCTTTTCAACTGTCATGATTCAATACTTTTTGCAACACAGAAATTCTAGAATAGGATAGATAATATGAATTCAAAGACTATAGTATCAAAATAGCAAATATTAAAAACAATCTCAAGCCGTATTGAAAGAAGATTAACTATGAAAACAGGACAAAATATTAACAACAACAACAACGTTGGTAATAAAGTAAAAACAAAATCATCAATTTCTAACAACCAAGAAACCATAGCCCTAGAAACGAAAATTCAGAAAAACATGCTTCTGAGCAGATACAAAATCTATTCAATCCAGAACAACTAAAAAAAGAATGAATATTTGAATAACATATAAATAGAAAAGGCGTTAATAATTACCTGAAATAAGAATAGAAGAAAAGATATCAAGACAACAAACTAAATATGTTCTAAACATAAACAAAACCACAAATTTCTAACTATGAAGACACGAGAGTTCTAAAAATACAATTGAGAAAAATAGAAACTTGACAGTAGATACGAGGCTATATTCAAAATAGAATTGCAACAAACGAAAATTTTTTTTTACAAAATGCACGAATATCTCGATACTAAAAACATATTACAGGCACGAATAATGATACAAAGAAGAAGGACAGATTTTATTAATAATAAAATGAAAACAAACAACCATTGAATAAAAATGAAAACACAGTCCTAACAACAGGATTTCCAACAGATATACATTTCTATACTGATAACCTATGAAATGCAAGGATAAGCGAGAACAAAAATTATAACAACAACAACAATTTTATATTAAGCGAAAACGAGGCTGAGTGGGCATTGCGCATGAAAAGAATTTAACAAATAAGCAAAATAAAACAACAACACTGACCTGCACAATACCCAAATATTAAGAAAATAAAGTATAAATAACAAACCCTTATATGATTTCAGCAAAAAAAAGGGACAAAACCTCGAACTTACGGAAACTAACGATACTGAAATCCATCTACGGCATGGGAAGGAAAAGAAAATCTAAGACACTAAAGAAAAATGCACTGAAAAAACACCTACAGAAAGAAATAGCAAATGAAGAACACACCTCAGGAATGATCGTTAACTTAAGCAAAATTAATCTATCTAAAACACAAATACAAATACTATCGAAGGGCCTAACATTTGTCCCTACACCAAAACCCACACCAGAACATGAAATACAACTTGCATATGAGAAATTCAAAAGAATGATAAACTTAAAATTTCATTTTAAAGATGCAGACAACCAAGAACCTCCAAATCCCTTTCACGTAAAATCAGCATGGGAACCTCCTGATGCAAACAATAACAACATACAAGATTACCTTATGAATATTCATAGAGACATATCTAAAATTCAAATTAGGACAATCTCCGAAGACAACCTTTCTAAAAAAGAAAGACAGGCCCTTACCGAACTCCAGTCTTTACAAGACGTTATACTGAAGCGGGCTGATAAAGGGGGAAAATTGGTCCTCCTCGACCGCACAGATTACATAAACGAAGCTTACCGCCAACTAAATGACACGAACTACTACCAAAAAGTACAGCATAATCCAATAGGCGACCTAACCCTTTGAGGACCAGCACTTAAAATGTTGGTATAAATCAGCAATGCTGACGTGAAAATTACTTCAAATAGGATCAAACGTTGAAATATTAAGGTTTTTAGGGAAAAAAATTGTTGCCATGGAGATATTGACTAGGGACTTAAAAGTCCCGACAGTACTTATAGGGCAAATAAACAAAACATTGAATTGTTGTTTTTTTTCAATAGAACTGAAACTTTCCTACATCAATCTTAAGATAAGATCAATATTAGCTTGAAATAACAATAAATATAAAAAAATAACTTTCAAGAGACACTCAAATCATAATGGTTATGTAAGAATGAGGAGTTAGTTATATTATTCTATTTTTACAAAGTTTAGTCAAAGTGTTCTGTCTCTAAGCATTGTGGAACTCTGCAAAGCAATTTTTCTTTTCGTTGCAACATAAAAATACATTGCATGTTCCACATTTACTTTTTGGCCTTGACTCTATATCCTTCTTTGAGCAGACTTCGCATCTCCCTCTTGCTCCTCTTCCTGGGTATTGGACCCAGTGACATCCAAGGTTTTGGAGCCTTATTCCATCATCAACTGAATAGTTGTTTTTTCTTCTTTTTTGAACCACACCTGGGGAAGTTGTTGCTGAGTGTCTTCCTCTGGCTGAGCGGGATAGAGTTATCAGTGTCTGTGCCACACTGTGTCTAAAGTCCAGCAAAGACAGGCCTTTCTTTTCAATTTTTTCAAAAGCTATTGCTGCATTGACAACGGTGCGATCTAGAAGACCAAAAAAGATTCGGTGCCACCATTTTTTAGATTTTCTCCCAACACCATAGATTGCACACAGCATATCTGCTTTATCCACGCCACCCATATACTTGTTATAGTCCTTGACTGCTTTTGGGCAACCTATTTCGAGTTTTGACCCATCCTTCTGCGTTCTGTTGATTGTCACCCTCTCTGTTCCGTGAAAATTTGAAATTAGATGGACAGTTTTGTTGTCTTTCCACTTGTAGACGCTCAAGCCTTCATTACTGACCCTATTATCAAATTGGCCCCGAGCTAACTCTTTGTCAGCTTTCAGGTTTTCTGGGAAATTTTGTCGATTTGAGCGTATTGTCCCACAGGCCCAAACCTTTTTTTGTTTCAGGTGCTCCATAAGAACAATTGAGGAGAAGTAGTTATCAAAATAAACCTCATGATTCCTTTCATAGAGTTCCTTGCACATATTAATGACAACCTTCTCCCCAAGTCCAAAAGCACCTTCTTCATTGTTTACCTCTGAATTCTTGCCTTGATAGATGTCGAACTTGCTTATGTATCCATCAGGATCAGCACGCATCCAGAGTTTATAGCCCCTTTTTATTGGTTTCATAGGATTATATTGTTTTATAGAGCTCCTACCTTTGAAAAGAATCATGCTCTCGTCAATACTTTGATACCTTGAGACACTGTATAGCTTTGCGTAGTTTCCATTGAGTGCTGATATCAAAGGGCGCAGCTTATACAATTTATCTTTGTTGTCCTTTGGAATTGCAGAGTTGTCATTAACATGAAGATTTGACAAAATTTGGGAAAATCTGTTCCGAGGCATAGTTGATCCAACAAATGGGACTGACAGGTCAGCATCATTACGCCAATACATCTTCCAGGATGGCAATTTATGGTAGCCCATGACAAGATTGATACCAAGAAACCCATACATTTCTTTCTTCATAATGACTGGTACACACCGCTGTTTTTGATTTACATACAAGTTGCTTTGGTATATAATGTCATCAATCATCTTCTGATCATAATACTTTAGAAAGTAGTCTCCTGGAGTATGACAGTCTGCAAATTCTTCCACAACAGGTCCTGAAAATATTAAAGCATATCTAAATTTTCATACAATATAAGGGTTATCCAGAGAGTTAGAGACAGAAATAGAGAGATAGAGAGAGCAAGAAAGAGAGGGACAAAAAGGCATAGAGAGAGCAGGAATATAGCTGAATGAAAGTAAACAAAAGCAAAAACAATCATTGTACTAGATGATTGTTCTTCAATTGCTCAAGCTACAAATGTGATAATTATCTCTATGAACTTAATCATACCTTCTTTTTCAAGAAACAAAAATTGAGTTTCCTGCATTTCTTTCTTCAACCATCTTTTTCTTGGAGGTGCTCCCTTTTTTGCTTTTTTGCCCCCCTTGCCTTGGTTTGTTTTCCCTGCTCTTCGTTTTGTGCTTTTGGTGCATCCTTTGTTGATATATCTGTTTCTTTCACCTCTGTGTCTGTATGCTCTTCATTGACTTCAATTTTGGATGGCTCCTCTGTTTCGATTGACATTATAATGAAGCTTGGCTCTCCTGTACTTTGAGTATTGGCATTTTCTTCATAAATTTCCTCTTCTTCAAAATTCGGCTTGGGTAAGAAATCATCTTGAAATAATTCATTGTCATTTCTACTAAGTATAGGTGGCTCCCACAAATCGTCATCATCTGGCTCATCATCTGTCTCCTCATTGTCAGTAGGACTTTCTTCAAATACTATCTGAGCCTCTTCAATGTTATATATTCTGGATAACCGTTTCCGACATGAGTTCCCAATTGCTAAAAATTAAGAAACACCCATCAACTTCTAGCCCAAAATGCCCAGTATAGAATCTTAATGTTTATTTGTTATCATTTATACACAAATTCATGTCTAAGACTAAAATCAGCTGATTTATGAATCAAAATCTAGGCCTAATCCTTGGTAAAAATTTAGGCCGATAGAACCCAGCGGGACTTATAAGCCCCGCAGCCTATCCACCCCACTACTCGGAGCAGGTAATTAAAAAATGATTCAAACAAGTATAAATATCTTTAAAACATCCTAATTTATCATATAAAAAATATCAGTAGCCATAAGGGTAAGATTAAAGCCAAAAAAATAGAGAAATCAGACTCACTCAAATCACTTGCTCCGTCAGCCATGTTGGAAAAAGTCGAAGAGGCATTGGCTTCGCTATGATCCTCCAATGCTCAAAAAAACTTTGTGTACATCGAGGGGGGTCTATGTAGTTGCCATATCTACAGCCAATAGGAAATCCCTTCTTTTTTATGAATTTTGGGAATGTTTATATGAAGTGGGACTTATAAGTCCCGTCGGCCCAAGACGTCAGATAATTGATGAAACAATATTCCAATTTCTAACCCCCAATGCAAATACAAGAACACCAATATTCTATATGCTACCAAAAATACACAAACCTGGTAATCCAGGAGACCTATCCTATCAGGATGTAACTCACCTACATCCAAACTCTCCAAATACATCGATCACTACCTAAAGCCAATAGTAAAGGAAATTCCTTCCTACATCAAAGACACAACAAATTTCCTAAGAATACTGAAAAAATACGATGGCAAGATCAAACCAGGTCCTGGCATTTAAAAGAAACAAGAATCTTGGAGATATCCTGGTACACACCAAACTGGAACAAACTCTTAAATAACGAAAAACGAAATAATATTGTTAATATGATGGCTTAAAAGCGATATGACGTTATTTTTGTATTCGACTTTATTGCAAATAATAACTAGACCATGAGACACCACACCCATATACCCCCTACACCCTATGTTGTATATACCTAATAATACACCATATATCAGAACATCTCTCAAAATGCATCTAACTATCTCCTAGCCAACATATCTCAAAATCTCTCTAATTATCTTCTAGTACGATAGTGCCCCATTCAATGGGTGCTGAGGGGCCTGTACTCACAAAGCGTCCTGCCCTTAAACCCTCGAAACGCTGAGTACAGGTGGACAGCTGATGAATCGTACCTAATAATTTCTATTCATACATCACTTCGATCTTCCTTTCCAACCTAGAACCCTTCTATACGCCTTCTATTGACGGAGCCATACAGTCACTAAAACTACTACGTGGCTCCCATCGCCATATGTTGAGTATGAATACTCCTATATTTTTTAGTTTGCCCCTTGTGGCTTTATATTATTTTAATAAAAAATGTCGATACTGGGGGAAAGTAAGATCCTTTTGGATCCCCTCATGCGGTTTTGGTTAGAGCCCAGCGCCAATAATTCTTAAACTCATCAATTAACTAGCCTTATAAAAGCGGCTGTAAGTCAAATACGACCTGAATACATATTTGCCAATGCTTTCGCGCCTGTCGAAACACTGAACCTCGATCTCATACTGACAACATGTTCAGCCTCATATGGATAAAACTTATTTTTCCAAACCACAAATTGTACTAGTAAAAACCTCAAAAACGGCTTCTGGAGATGCACTAGGGCAAACCAACACATAATTAAAAGAGACTACCTCCCATGCTGCATAATTAGGCATGTCACCATTCTGTCATACTGGGAACTCTAACATGAGTTACAGCTACCAGATCTCTTATGCGGAAATCCTCGGCATATGCTATAAATACACATACCTACCTACAATAGCACCTCATTACACTATTGCATACTCTGGGTTGCTCTGTTTTAAAAAAAGTCACTCTAACTAAAATCGACAATGTCTGGAAAGAAAGCAGAAAAGATTGAAAAAGAAAGATTGTCTGTCTCATTTGCCTGTAAGTAAAAATCTAATATTTCACTTTCCTCTATCCTTTTACTGAACACATTACACTACTCATTATACTGAAATTGAAAAAGCAAAACAAAAAACACATAGCTAGCTAAAAGAGCAAGCTGAATGTCAATTTCAATTGCTCAATCTTTGAGCTCACTACCTTATCACATCTTTCTTATATACACCATGTCAAAATTGCTCATGTTCGTCTCTACAGCTCAAGATGAGTACAGAACAATAACTCCAGAAATCGATGATGATAATGATGAAAGCGAAACATTCTTGACTCAGAACTCTTTCATACCTGAAAGCCAGGAGGACGATGAAGGGATCATCAACTCTCTACTAAGTCAATGTAAGAAACCTGCGTATGACAAACAGCCCAGCCCATTAGCATCTCCAAAGCCAATACCTGAAACACCGCCACCAAAAAAAACCTAAAAAGAAAGACATACACAAGTTACTTGAAATCGAGGAAGAAGACTCGGAAAAAAGACTGACTAAAGATTTAACAAAGCAAAAATTAAACCATCTTACCCATAGTGGTCTAGCCAGTCACTTCAAAATGATTGCGACAGCAGAAACATCCTTCCCGCCATACACAAGACCGGTCATTGCTCTGAGAGATCAGAAATACTTCTCGCCAGAACTTAAAACCGAATTACAACGTTTTAATAGAGATTATCAACGTAATGTATGGAAACTTTTGAGCCTTCACCACAATAATCTAGCGAATAAAGCTGACCTGATGGTCAAAATGCGTTTAGACGATGTTAACCGTTTATATAAGGACGAATCGATTTATGAGAAAATCGATAAACTATGAGATGAAGAATCCAGGCAGTTATACACAGCTAATTTAACTAGATCGATTAGCAACCGCAGATCTGGTGAGAAACGCCCTCGTGAATGGCTTTATACTTCTTGTCGTTAATCATATCCAGTATGACGAGTTAGAAAATAACTAATTCTGCAATATGCCATAGATTTATTGATAAACAAATGATCTTTAGGCAAGTTATCTTTGAATATAAAAACAATCTCCCTATGAACGAAATATAAGTTTTTCGCTACTCCAATAATCAGATATGATAGAAAATTTTCTAATTACACATCACAGCATATTTTCCAAGAGAACTTGAGTTAATTAATCACAATGATCCAATGATAATGATGCAAATAAGCTATTTTTCTTGAAATTACGAAACATACACGTATGTGCCGAATTTAACAACTTCTAGATACAAATGTTGACAATTTATTCTGTTAGAACAATACATAGCCCTTTTTGTATGAATATTTGAACAATTGACATGCTGAGTGCCTGATTTTAATACTTTGATGATAATGATTTTTGCTTCTGATTTTTGTTGATACATTTTTGCTTAAAACATGATGTACCTAAATCCTTGGCCTCATTACCTTGAAATATTATCACAAATACTGGCAGTCTTGTTTGCGTTTTTCGTTAGAAACGCCTAAAAACGCGCTTTTCAACTGTCATGGTTCAATACTTTTTGCAACACAGAAATTCACGTTGGTAGTTATGTAATATTTTATAGCTCTACCTCCTGTAATTTTCTTGATTAGGTAATTCGTATATTGCAACTGAAGATGAACACAGAATGTTCGAAACATGTTTTGCCAGTTAAAATTTGTCATTTTTCTTTTGAAATTTCTAAAGATTTTCTTAAAATGCAGGAAGCATGGACAGAACCTGGATATCCCGAAGACATACTTAAAAATGTCATAGTTCTGTCACAAATACCCTGGCAACCAATACTGTAGCACTGTTTCCTGTTAAAGAAGTCAACGGTGCTGTTTTCGGGAGCAGCAATTCATACAAGAGTTCCGTCGATCGCTCCAAACACATTAGGCAGTACGGACAGTTTCTTAAAACTTTTTACTGTCTCAAGACATTCCTCTGGATTTTGTGGCCAGCAAATGAAATCATTTCTTAAATGGACTAGAGCCCCGACAAAATCTTTTGTTATCCGGCCCACAATTGAAGACAATATTCCAAAGTTCTGACCAACTGATCTTTAAGAACCCCCATTACCTAGCCACCAAAGGGCGACGCCCACCCTCTTTGGAACAGGTATGGCTTCTCTTCTGTGTGACTCCTTCACCATATTATCAAAAACGGTTTGGCAAACGAAATCAAAAGTTTCACAACTCATTCTATAAGGCACTGACCAATAATTTGGGTCCAGATCTTTGCTTGAATTTAAATTGGCTTGATAGTAAACATCAAAATCGTTCTTCTATCTATGAAATACCCAAGATTCTCTTTCCCTGTACAAATTTGCGAAATAACTTACAACTGCAAGTCGAGTCTCTGTATGTATGGCTTCAGTATATGCGTATGCTATTAGCATCGCTCGTCTCATGGAAATTCATCAAATAAATAAACAACCATTATAATAAACATTAATTTCTCTTCTTCCGACATTTTGTATCTGAACTGGATACCTGGATCAACAAACACTTTCCGAAGCAAAGCCAAAAGGAAAAGAAAAACAACATTATTTTAACGCAAGAGGCATTTTTATTTTCTGCTGACAGAAACGGATTAAAATGAGTAAGTTGAGCACCTCGCAAGGTGCTCAACTTAGCGGGAGTTTGCCCTTGATGAAAACGCACCATGTACAGTTATAAGCAAGCGAACCCTGGTGCGATAATTGATGTAATCCCCTAAAATATGCGGTTTTTCCTGATTTGAGACTGTACATGTCCTCTAAGGTACAGACGTAAAATCAGACAAAAATCATGAAAACAAAATGTTAATGCGGTAAAGATGTTGTAAGGCAGAACCAAATTTACCAAGCCTGTAAAGACTTTGATGGTCAGCAGAAATCAAGATACATGTTCTTAACAAATGGCCAGTCGTGCTCAGAATCTTGCTACTGCATTAATTGTCAAAACAATTTAGGGGGAAATTCAATTTCCACAAAAGAGAGGAGAAGAAGTGAAGCGAAAACATGCAACTTTTCAAACCTACAAGCGAAAACGCAGGTTGGAGTTTCGACAGTCTAGAGAATGCGACATCAGCCAAGATGCTGGGGCAAAGATAGGGTCAATTATCCTTTTTGTATGAATTGACTTTTTGTTGAATTTATGTAGAAATTCTACCACACATAATGTGATAACATTGCTTATGCTATTGAAGGACACATGTAACCAAGGGAGAAAGAGGAGGAATCCTATTCAGGTTTCGTAAAAATATGCCACCCTTTGATTGCCGTTATAAGAAGATGAAAAATATGTAACACCAATGATTTGCATTCGTTTTTCGTTTTACAAAAATGGCTATGATTGGCTAAACTCTATTAAGTATATCTTACAACTAACGAATACTAAATAATGAACTTACAAACTCTTCAACACAGAGTTTACAGCAGAGACTTATCTAAACCTCTCTAACTTTGATTGGTGGAAGCTTATGGTAAATTGCACTGTTAGTGATCACCAACTCCATAAACTGGGAGACACCAAAAACTAGAACTACCAAAGCCATTCATTTTCTAATTGAATGTGAAGCATATAGCAGGCTACAGCAGACATAGTTGGTCCTGAACTAAACAGGGTGCTAATAGTATACTAATAATATCATGCCAAGATGTCGGAAAACATAAAAATGTTGCCCAATTCTTGCAAAAAACAATATAACTCAGAACCAAAATTCTGAGTGTGCAACTAGAATAACCTTTGCCTATAGGAAATACAAATAAAAAACCACGTGTTCCCATAAGCTAATGAAAAAAATTTCTGTCTTGAATTTTGTATTTATTTTAATTATGTTATATCTTGCTGTTAGCTGTTTAATGTTTTGTTAAAGGCCATAGACATTTTACGTTACTGTATTGGGCTATCTTATAAATAGAATAAATTAATTCTCACTAATCCATTGTAATTATATTAATATTGCCGATTTTTGTTGCTTGTTATAACAAGAGATTTCTGTTTTGATCATTGATAAGGGTTCTAAGTAATTGAATGCTGAGCAGAAATCTTGCAGATAAAATTAAGGGACATGGGATAATTCTGGAGTAAATATATGAGACATGAGCCTGGGTTGAAAAAAAAGAAAATAAAGGGGTAAGGGATTTGTTTTGGAAAATGATTGGGGATATGGGATATTCTGTCCCCATACCTATACCAATTGAACAGAAATAAAAGAAAAGACGGAAGTTTCAGTCAGGTCATTTTTCTATTAAGTTTCCTTAATAGACGAACCAATTTTGGGTACCGTAGCCTAAAATGATGAAAGGGACTGGAAAACAAAAAATGAGAAAAAGACTATTTTCCCCTCCCTGTTTTCTAAGGTTCTTATTCTCCACTCCCTATCATCCTTTGAGGCTCTGGTACCAAGGGTTAGTGAAAGCACTGTTTCGAGTAAGGTGTTCTTAGCAGACAGTATATCTTAAAAAATCGGATGTATTTTGATATCGGAATGTCTACATCTATTTTATGTTGAAAATAACCGTCCAAGAAAGTGTTACCGTTCATTGATCACAGAGCAAAAAATTAAACAGTTCTTATTATAATTATAATTATAACGATAATATTTAAAGCATTAATAAATAATAATTACATAAATAATTAAGTAGAAATATTGAAATTTTAGGTTAATAATGTATAATATACAGATTCCAAAGTTTTGCAATTATATTGACATTTCCAATAGCAATATTCAAAAATCTTTTCCTACAACCTGATCTGCCAGCATCCATTCAATACCAATTATTACAAGGGAAATTGGTGCAAGATGTATAGTAATAGCAAAATTCGACTTGCAACAAAAATTAATTAAATACAGTAATGAAAATTCTAAGAAAACATCAATCCAGTCCTGGGAGTATTATGACTGAGGTCTCTCAATTTCAGAAAGGGGCTCTTGGTATCATTCTAATTCAAATCTTGGTATCATCACCAGAAGACACCTGAAGACCTCCTATATAAAATTAGAGAGGAAAGACACCTATATACAAAAATATACCAAAAGATGCAGGGAACAGGGCATAAGGCAATGTATATCAGTAAATACACCTGAAGACATCCTATATAAGAAAGCAGACAGAAAAGACACCTAAATAGAAAAATATACCTCAAGACATATGGCAGAGGGCATGGGCAAAGTATATGGGTAAGGATACCTGAGGACATCCTATATAAATATGTTGACGGAAAAGACACAATACCATACCTAAGGTAGACAGAATTTCGTTGATGTAAAGACACCATCCAGACTATTTTCAGGACATGGGAAGTTGCATACATGAACGATTACACAATGCTAGCTATCAGTGCTTTAGTGTAATCGGTCCATAACACCAAAATGTCCTCCTTTATTTCAAAGCCCGTAATGAGCAGTACATGAAAAGTGGCATGATTTTGTGTAGGTTGGCTGGTCGGTGATTTTTTTTATAACATCACTACTGAGCCTGTGAACTTTTGTTTCAAAAATAGGCATTTCATGTGCAGTCAGAATGTTGATGTATTCAATTTCCGATTTGACTACCTTGCCCTTTAGCAGTGGTCAAAGAAAATCGTAGGACTTATCATAGGGCGTAAAGCCTCTGAGAAAGAGCTGCGAGAAAAATTTGACAGTCTCGTTGAACAGGCATCAAAGTAATGCACAAATCTTGCAAACAGGGCTGTACAGTACAAGCTTACTAAACGTGTGTTGCAGACTGAAGAAAGGGCATGGCCACTGGGCGTGGCTGAAAATTTGAATACCAGTTTAAAAATTGTCCATGCCACCCTTGACTCACTTGTAGTGGAGTTATCTTCTAATGGAAAGAACATTTGATTGTGCTCAAAATGCTGTAATTCCCATTAAGTTAACAGGTATTTCCAGGAGCCTTTGAATACTCTCTTCTTCAATAAGCATTCACATATAATCAAGGCGAAAGATGAAGTAAAAAAATTAAATGTTCACCAGCAGCCTAACTGAAGGTATAGTAGTCAAAGAATGTCCTAACAAAAGAGTCAACCATAACTGCAAGTGGTGTAGCCATGGGCTTATGATGTCATAAATCTGATAACAAATCGCTAGAATTTGCAAAATCTCTTGCAACATCTTCCTGAATAAGACACTCAAATTCTATCTGATGTCCCTTTAAAAAGGACCTTTGATTATTTCCTATATGCTTTTATTTGCTAAAAGTACATTTTGGCAAACGAAAGTGACATTTTGTAATATGGTTGTGCAATAAATACATATATAAAGATCATTTGAATACGATATTCTGCAAATATTGATAGGCAATATATTAAAAATATAGACAGTCCTACATAGTAGGGTCATCACAATACAGGCTTCTTGTTCCTATTTCGTAAAATGAAAATGTGGGGTTTAACAAGAGCAAACCAGGTCCTGCACAAAAGATGACCCTTTGTGAATCTGAATTATTTGATAACATACAGCTTACATCAGCAATGCTACATACATCAATGCTCTATTTCCAAAAAAACCTTAATCCATCTCTATTTGCCAGATCTTCTTCTTTTTGTAAGAATGCCTTTGGTAATAAATTTCTGTTGACTTTTGTGCTTTAATGATGTTGTTGTATTCTTGCAGCAACTCAGGTTGTTTGTTAATTTCCCTGCTTCCTTGGTAGTCTTACAGAATACAGAATAGTTACTAATGTCAGCTAGAGAACCAGAGACTACGCCACTATTGCACTTAATCATCTTAACTGGTATATCATTAGAGCCTTAATAACAAACAAATCAGTTGTAATTGAGAAAACTTTGTAAGCTAATCCAATTAGCATTCACTTCTTTTGCTTTCTTTTCTCATGTGTGCAACAATGATAAGTATAACATCATTAGGTATTTTGATTCAAAAATGTAATTTGCATGACCAATCACCAGCTGACAGATTCTCTCAAGACTGACCAGATCTCGTACACCCTCTCGATATCTACAGATCTTCTAATGCTCAAACCAAGTTTGTCAGCAAGTTCAAGAACCAGATTCTTGCAGTAACCAGTGTCTGATCACATGAAGCCAGCTATCTCTATAATCTCTCTTCTCTCATACTGCTCCAGATTGTCAAAAGCTTTTATTCTTTCTTCTTCCCGTTTCTCTAGCTCTCTAATTCTTTTCAAGAGCTGCTCAATTTAAGTTTTAAGCTCAGTGTTAACACTTAAGATATTTCCAACTTGGACTTGGAATTGTCGAATTTGTTGGATACAAATTTCTGGGCCTTTTCTATTTCAGTTCATCTTACCTCCATAGACTCCACACGAGTCAGAGAAGAAAGGCTTCTAATTCTTTGTGTATTTGTACTTGAAAACCACAAGGCATTTTTTCATCCCTTGTTTAAAATTCTTTAAATTTTCTTTTATTTGCTCTCCAATAATTTTGCTATCCATTTAATATTTATAAGAGAAATAGCCTAACAGTGTAGATAGGCAGTAAGCAAATGACAAACTAGATAAAACTAATAAAACACATTTCAATTGATGCATAATGGCATAAAAATGGAAACTTAGAATTTTGAAACTTTTCAACCTTTGCAGTAACAGCTGATTAGAACAGAGCTGCTCAGTGAGGCAATTACATAGAAAGGAGTGATTCCAATTGTTGGGTGAATTACTTCCAGAAATAAGGTACAAAAATATGAGATTTGTAAATGTATTTGTGTTTTAATGTCTTAAATCTCTTAATGGTGAGATATAGTGGCATTTTTTGTTCTATAATGAATGCAAAAATACTTAATTTGGCCTAGAAGGGTCTTGCTGGGGCAAAAATGGGCTTAAGCACAAAAACCATTCTAAAAATAAAAACAGCGGTGAATGTGGGTTTTTTAGGCTCCTTTGCAACTCTCATTCAGCTTCGTAGATTACAATTTGTTGTTTTTTTGTGATCCTCGGCAACTCTGATCTTTGTTGGGTTCGTTATATGATACTAACACTACTCTCGGTTCTGTTTAAGCTACTCAGTTTGAAACATTCTTCTGCAGTTGGGCAGCTGAGCAGGCTCTTCTTGGAGGGATTTGGTTGTTTTTTTTTAACATATTTTCTTTGAACTCATTCAGGCAAAAACTTGTTTAAAGCAAACACTTGCCATTTTCTTTTAAGATTGGTTTTACTTTGATGATGACAGAATTGAAACTAAATGCACTTGACTTGACCTTTGCAACATCACATATATATACTCTACACTATTCTTTACTCTACACCATTTTTAACATAAAAGTCAGCTGTTAAATTTAGATTGGGGTTTTGGCCTGTTCGTCTTTTCAAACTGGTTTTCTGAACCCGAGGACATTACGTTTCTTGTTTCTCATTTGCATGATTCTAGCAAGCTGTATTTCTTTCTTCTCTTTCAAAAAAATGCAATGCCAAGAAAGACTGTAATTTCATTACAAATGTTTGAAGATATGCAAGTTGTGTTTATTGTTGTGTGCTTTGACTTGACACATTTTAATCTGTTGTAAGATAAACCACGGAGCCACGAGTTCAAGGGGTTCAAACAGTTGATTTGTGTATTTCTCCGACACAGAAACTGTCAATTAAACCTTTCAACTGCAATTTTTTCTTGCATTGAGTCCTAAAAATTGTCATTATCAAAATCATCGGTGACTTATCGAACGTGGAATTCTGAATATTGCTCCGCATAATCATGGGCAATTGCACTTTCTTCACCGCATTCTATTGATTCTCTTATTTGATTATCTGCTTCTTGACATCTCTCGTCATCATATCCCCACATTTGTTCAAACAATTTTTTTCTGTAATTTCAGTAATGGTATGTGGTGAAAATACCAAGCATTTCCGATGCAATTTTGATGTCATTTTCAGGGTTGATCCCTATTTTACAGAGATCTTCTCAACATTTATCCAACCCTGACTGTCAGGCAATGGTAAATTCAGCATCTGGAGGAAATGATCTTAAATTTGGTGTCAAGACCCCTGTTGTGTGTTCCCCCTTTTCCAGATATTGTCTCTCTAGATATGAAATGTTCTCTGAGTGACAAGTCTTTACTCTGAAATACCCATAGTCGCAAGATTCTAAAAAAAATGGAAAAGTGTGCTGCACTTGAAACCAGCTGTTGCAGTGTTGCTCGAAGAGAGTAAAAAATATACATGTGTCAACATGCCAAGTACATCAAAGTACCAATAACATTTTCTCAGATTCTCCACCATTTTTCCTCCACAACCTCATTTGGGGCATATATAGTTTGTAAAAGTATGCGCAAATTGTCGCTCTGACCATAACTTTCAAAACCAGTTTCTAAATGATGCAACCAAAACAATAAACTCAATGTTCGCTCTCAGAGAAGGACACCGAAAATAGTGAAAAGACAAAGTATGAACCTTTCAACTCTGAAAGAAACTACAAAATTGGCCCACTACTGCAAGTTTCTTACACTTTTCAGACTTTGAGTACTGGAACTTTCTTACGAGTTTCTTGAATGCAGTATCTATATAAGTGACATAGTCATTTCATCGCAATGATGTTTTCAACCTGTTTATCAACTGTATTTGAGTTTTTAACCTATTTATCAACTGTATCTTTTCCTTCCGTATCATGTTGTGTCTTGTCTTCTCGTCACCTTTCTTTATCTTTTGTGGCCTTGTCTTAATTTTGCTTGTCTTTCCTTGTTGGGTGGTGTGTTGTCTTATCCATCCCTATTGTTTTGAGTCTTCTCTGTCTTGTCTTGCATATTTTGTCATGTCCTTACTAAGTTTGTTTATAAATTTATTATTATTCATAGAGAAGAGCCTTAGATCATGCCCTCTATAATGTCACTCACAATGCTTATCATTTCATTCTGAGTGGTGTGTGAAAAATAAGAAACATTTTTGGGTCTTCCTCCATCCATTTCTTTAAAGTGGAAATGACACCAAAATTTTTATTAATCAATTTCATTAATTGAGTAGTGCTTATTACAGTGCTTTTTGAATTTTTTGTATCTGATGTGTAGTTTTCAAGATATTACAATTTAAAGTTAGGATTTTTCGTGCAAAAAGTGTCCCAAGCCAAACGCGGTCAGACCACTCGCTACCAGACCTCTGTGACGTAAAGTGTTGGACAAAATTTCAGAGAAGTAGTGGTTGCAGAGCAAGACGGAAGGCCTACGAAAGAAGGAAAAATTAATTTCTTTCCTAAAAATATTAATAATTTAAGTTGACAGTGGCTTGGCTTTGTGTGACTGGCTTGTATATTGTGATATAATCAGTTTTTTCAAGTTGATCAAGAGGTGCACAAATCTGCTCTGAAAGGAGATGCGAGCAAAGGAAGGTGACACCGAAACAATAACAACCTAACTATAACCAAAGCGATCAAGCTTCTTCATTTCTGGTTTGCACATTTGGTTTGTTAATAATTTTCCTGTATTGCAGAAGTGTTAGTCAAGTCAGTAATTTGAACAAGGGCCGTGTTAGAGTAGCTAGGTACATGATTCAGGATGAGTGAGCTTTCGCTTTCAAAAAAAGCGAAAGAAGGAGTTCAAGGAGGCGAGTTCCCAAAAATCTCGAAGCAAGAAACAAACGGATCAAATGATAAACATTGGAGACAAAGCTAATTTTGACCCTAGATGAAGCAGGTCCATTTCTGTGCTTAGCCCATTTTGAGAATACTTGCTTTGCTACACAAAAGGATTGAGTGCAAGCCTAGAAGACTATGATACAAGAAGTTCGAAGTGATTTATTTGTCTTGGCACAGTGCCTTCAATTTGAAATCCACACCTAACTGGTGGCAGTGATGAACTTGCAAAAGAGTGTAGCTTATGAGGAATGTGCTGAAGGACCCAGTTCCTGGAAGCCGTAAGGACCCAGATGTTCCCTTTTCTTTCTGCAAACAGTTGCCGCTCATAGAAAATGTAGTTGTAATTGCAGAAGAATCATCAGCAGTACTGGCCATTAACATTTTGGCAAGTGGGTGGCTGAAATGTCCTCCTTGCTAGGGTCAGGTGGTTGATTACTTAGAATCTTAGCAGAATGCTTTTTAAATGCAATGACACAAAGATTTTTTATATATCAGATTAGAAGATATCAAATAAGACCATATTTCAAAAAACAGAATAATGCAAGAATTTTCTTGAGGTGTTATGTTTAATTTTAATCTTATTGTTGTTTCAACATTGACTGGACTTGTATCAGTTAGTATTCTCACAATAACAACTACTAAATAATGTTCAGAGTCCATGTACCCTGTATGACCAGAAGATGGGAACTTTAATCATATGTCTTTATATATACAGACTGGAAGTGGATGTGTATTGTGCCATCCAAGATGCCAGTGAACCAATATCAGTGAACAAACCAACTTTACCCAAATGATCGTAGATGCCTACTAAGAATTAACTACATAGAAGATGAATTTGACAAAGATTTGATTAACAGATTATGCAGTATTAATATCTCAACCAGCTCGTTTTGCAAAACTTCAGTATGTCTCCTATATGTTCCTCCCAAAGAGGTCAAACATTTCCCATCACAATTTTGGTGGACCATAGCAATGTAAGCATCATATTAGGTTATACATTTAATTCTTTCAATGCTGCCATCAAAGATTAGTTTGGCAATGGCTTGATTTACTTCCCAACAGCATCAATATTATGTTGTACTGTAAGTTTGCTGTTCTTCATTTTTCATAAGAATACCTGACAAAGAGAAAAACAGATCTCATCATATTAATATTAAAAATACAGTAGGAGACAGCTACTTTTCTTGCAAGAAGAATATATGGACTATATTATACATATATAGGCATTACTTTAAAAAAGCTTGCAGTCTTTTTGCAACTTATAGGCAGTGCAGATTAGACTGCTTTTTCCAGGTGGGATGCTAATTAGATTTATTGGTACAGGTACAGTTAAGCAGACAACTTTAAAATGGCAACAAAAACAATTTGCTATTGAGTCGAACAGATGACATATACATTAAAAAACCGTAAAACTAACCCTAACCCCAATCGAAAACCCTCCCAGAACCTTAACCCTAAAGCCCTACACTAACCCTAAAACCCTATCCTAACCCAAATCCCTACCCTAAATCTAAAACCCCAGTCTTACCCTAAAACTCTACCCTGACTCTAAAACCCTACCCTAATCCTAAAGTGCTAACCCTAACCCCTAAACCCATCCCTAGCCTTAACCCTAAAACCTTACTGAAACCCTAGCCCTACACCTTACCCTAAAACCTTTCCCCAACAACTTTAGCCCTAAAACCCTTCCCTAACCCCAACCCTTAAACCCTTCCCTAGCCCTAACCTTAAAACCTTAATCTAATCTTAGCCGTACACCCTACCCTTAACCCTAAAATGCTACTCTAACCCCAACCCCAAAACCCTACTCCATTATAGTATAGCGTATAGTCTTGTTTCCCTTCTGAAGGTGTCCATTAAACTGCATTCTACCCAATTACCATATTCCCTCTAATTAGCGCTGCACCTGAGATTGATTGAGTGAAATAAGCATTGCCCTCTAATAAGTGCCACACTCTATTCAGTGCCGCACCTAAATGTGCCACTTAAGCAGAGTGGATTTTGAAAAGAAAGTACGAGTTCACAGGTACTCTATTTTCTATTTTTCTTGAAATAGAGGTACACCGCATTTTGGATTTATGAAATAAGCACCACCCTCTAATAAGCGTCGCCTTCCAATAAGCACCACACCTAAAAATGGTTGAGCGAAATAAGCGCCGTGGCGTTTATTAGCGCTGCGGCACTTATTAGAGGAAATACGGTAATCAATTAAGGGGTCAAAAGACAAAACTTTTTCAAGAGTACACGTACACCCTATAATTGTAAAAAAACACTTAGACTATAGGTACCAACACTAACACTGACTGGCACAGATGCCTTGAATAAATGAAGATTTTGTTGAAATAACTGAAATAACATGAGTCTAATGTTTAAATATCTACAATAGTTTTTCTTACCATTTCTGTAGAGGAACAGGAACCTTCTTAGCGCCTGGAACCTGGAAACTTCTAGCGCCTTATAGATAGTGTTGCTGGTTGGATCCTAACTTCCTCTTCTGGTCTTCGGCCTAAGATGAATCGTCTGCTTCATCAAGTTGATGAAGCCAAAGTTTCATCTTGTATGGTAATAATTTCCCTCCATGCACTCCAATGAGATCCTCTTCTTTCTTAGAATACTGAATTGTCTCCGTAGACAAACTATTTGGTTGTTAGAAATTATTTTCTAATCAACTTGCTGCATGTATGTATCCTTCCCTGCTGCGCTTCGCGGCCTGTCTGTCAGGATGTGTCCAACACTTTACGTCACTTGCCCCAGACTCCGTGGACACTTTTTGGTGGGAAAATTAAATTAAAACTCTTGATAACTTGAATTCCGTTCAGAATTTGAAAATTTGGTGTTGATTTTCGAATTCAGCGCTATCGATTACCTATAAATCGACAATCAAAATTTTGGTGTCATTTCCACTTTAATGGCATGTGGTACTTCGCAAGAAATTTAAGTTCTTCAAGAATGTTGCCGTGGTTCAAAGACTCGCTTGATTCATCTTTTGCCCTAAAAGCACTGTTTAGTTTGGCCAAATACCTTATAACTTCAAATATTACCTATACAATTGCACAGTTTTCCTCCCTTTCCTTTTCTTTATGTGACACTGCTGCTTGTGCTGAACCGACAAGTTGTTCGTGAACAGCAGGAGACTCGCTTTTGAATGACTGGAATCTGTAAATTGAGAGCAGGTGCATCCGTGACTGTGGGTGTTTTGCCAGCCTTCCAGTATCTCCAGTAGCATTCTTCCATTTGTTAAAGCCCTCCTCAGTAAATGTAGGTTCTGAGCATCCAACTAAAAATTAAATCAACAAACATTTTAGGATTCGGTATAATATCAAACTAATTTAATTACAGCCATATCAGTAGTGAAGAAAGATATAGGTTAACTTTTAAATCAGAAAGCCTTTCTTACTTAGAACTAACGAAGTAGTACTTTATAGCCTTTGGTTTTGAGATCTGTAGAAAACTTACCAAGCGTTCCAACAAATTGACATACCAAATAAAGAAGAATTTAAGGCGTCGAAAACAACAACACACAACCCTCTAGAAGAACTACAAGAATATTAAAAACATTAAAAACAATATTATTATTCAGATTAAATTCATACCTCTGAGAAAGGCAGTCCTCTCAGTTTAAGGCGCGCGATCGCGCTCGCGCGCCTCCACACGCTCCTCGTCTGGTCAAGACGCGCGTAATTTCACGCACCTCGTTTATTGTGATTCCTTAAAATCACGCTTCTCAAAAGTTTTTAGTGATCTTTGAATAAAAAATATCTTGATTCTGCTAATCACATAATTGATATTTAGTGGCTGTCATTGAATAAAAACAATCCAACCGCTGATAGATTGATGATGTTAATCATCTGCGTTGTGTGTTTACGTGGTTTGCATAGTGATATCCGAGTTCTTTGTATAATATCTCCTACAGTTAAGCTTTATTTGCAAAAACGAAGAAAATCTGGTCTTATTCGGTGTTGTCATGCTGCAGGCGTTGAATCTCAAGCGTGGAGAAGCGACAAGAAAAAACGATTCGAAGAAACTTTTAGGAATAATTCTCGTCGATTTTTCATCATCGAATCCCAATTCTTCTGATTAATTGGAACTGTTTAGATGAACTGGGTCATTTGTTAAAAACATCTTATAAAAAAGTCAAATAATGCGTCAATGCGAGAATATGTCAAAGTCGCGGTTTCTAAAAAACGCGCGCCTAAATATATCGAGGTGCGCGATCTTCCACGCACCCTCTAAAATTCTCACGGAGAGGCCTGGAAAGGCATAATGTTCTTGTAGTTCTTCTAAGGGGTCGTGCGACGTCGCCTTCGGCGCCCCAAATTCTTCAATGTTTCTTGATGGTATGCCAATTTCTCTACAAAAATCCCGCTCCACGTGGCCACCTTTGTAATACACGGCTCCAACCCCATTCCAATCTAAGATGTCTTTGATGATAGGTGGAGATTCCACACATTTTAATCCTGCTCCGTTTGGTTTATAAAATAAATGGTGAATTTCCATTTACAAAAATTGAATGCTCGTTGCCATTCTTCTTTAATTTTTCCAAAGGGAGTACAGGGTTTGTACTCCCTTACAAAGCTTGTTTCCCCGCCGTCTAGCAGAATCGCAATCTTTCGCTTACATTGATGATCCTCTTTGGTTTGAATGTACTCTATGTCCATTAAGGCTATATGTGACATTCTAGAAAACAAGGTGAAATAAAAGACGTTAAAAATTGCTGAAATTAGTAGGGGTGGTTCAAAGCATGTTTACTATCCTAGTTCATCAAAAAGATGGAATAATAAAACACAAACTTAACGGGGCCTTGATGAGCAGCATTACCTGTCTACCAAGGGTCTCCCGGGTTCAAGAATTTCTCGTGCATGGAAAAGTCTTCAGCTACCTGTTCTGAAACTCACCAAACGGCTGTTGTAACGAACGGCCTACTATTCCTACGCTGCACAAGGGCTCAACACAATCTCTCATGACATTGGCCAGAGCATTAGCACATTCCGGGCATTTTTAAGACATTGAAAGGATTTATGTATAGGATTTGAGAAGATTTGTCATGAAGGTGCACAAGATTTATAAAGTGATAGACCGACATGCAATTTTGTTCCTACATATTGCCAAGTGGCTTTCGGAAATTGTAGAACCTGTATTTTAACTTTACTCAAAAAAGTGTAGTTCAGATTCTTTTTCCTTTGCTAATGTCATTAAAAAAACTAGGACTTGACCTGGCCAACTCTTTTATGTGTTCATTTGAGATTAAAAGCCTTTTTACTTTGGACAAGACTATCCGAATTTGCGCTAATGCTATGTATTGGGATGAACTTGTTAGCCCGCCATTCCCTGAGGAGGTATTTGTCGAATTGATGAAGTCTGTTACCAGGTCGCGTACAGTTCATCTTGTACCAACAAATGTACCAACAACAAAGGGACGGAATTGCCATGGAGAGCCAATTAGGACCAGCGCTACATCTTTGTTGATTTCTACAAAGGCAATTTTTTTGTATGTACATCAAAACCTCGGGTTTTTCTTCAATATGTTGATGAACTTTTCACAATTTTCAAAGAAGAGTCCAACTGTAGAGTTTTCCTTCTAAAACTTATGCCGTGCATCTGTTTTTAAAATCTACTTTTTTAGAAGGAGCAAAACAACACCTTTCCGTTTCTGGAACATTTGGGAAAGAACTGCTACTGAATTTCTCACCAGTATATTTGGAAACCAACCTTTAGCGGCCTCTATATAAAATGGGATTCCTTTAGTCAAAAACAAAGGAAAATTAACCTCATCAACACTCTAGTTTGATTCAGAATTGGACAAATTAAAGGCTATTCTTATTAAAAACGGAGAACATTTTTCTGCTCACAAAAAGTACTGTCCGCAAAAGTTTTCTTATAAATGCCGTGGCTTAGCAATGTGTCCTTGCAATTGGAAGATCAAATCAAAAATAGAATTAATATGTGTTTCACTGCTGCCAAATCTAGGTTGATTTTTAGCACTCGGTAAGTTTTTCCATTCATTCAAAAGGATTGGAAATTTACACAGAAAGGTTTGGTTATTTATGAATTTTCAAGCTGATGTGATGCCAGGTATGTAGGCCACACTTCCAGAGACTAGGAGACGGGGTTGAACAGTATGTTCCTACCAACATGCATACCCACAACTTTCGGCAAAGGGAGCAACAAGCCCAAAACTCTAGGCAACAACCCAACCTTAAACATGATACTGCCATAGAACAACATTTATTAGATCACCCAGAGTGTGCGGAAAATTACAATGAGGATTGTTTTCGAATATTTGACAGGGCTAGATCCTCGTTTCATCTTAGCGTTTTGGAATCTGTCCATATCAAAACCAAAAAGTTGGTGTAGAAAGAAAGAGTTCGCTTTCTCTCTTGAACTCTTCAATTAATTTTCATTATTCTTCCCCCCTAGAGCTAATTGGTGTTTAAAACACAATTCCAATTCAGCTTCTTTTTCTGATTGGTGCATTTCAAGCCGCATCTGAGTGCAAATCCTGCCTTAGTTTGTTGTTGTGATCTGCTTCTGACATTCATACTCTGAGGAGTGTCAAACGAAAAAAGCTTTTGAGTATGCCCCAAAATGTTTTCCGCTGTCTATTGCAATTTTGAAGTTCTGTACAACTCAAAGACTATTTTTATAGAAATATTGGAAATGGCTTTTATCGAATAGACATAGACAACAGCAACTGATTTTAAAAGAATTGAGACATCACATTATGCAAATTCATCAACTGATACAAAATGACTAACATACTGGCAATTTTCATAACCATGCAACAAAGAATAAATGAAACTAATTTAATTCAATTCAAACCCAAATAATATTGTTGGTATTTTTGTTGTCTTCTTAAGGTATTCCTACATGTTAAAAAGCAGGCAGGAAATGTCTATGTCAATATCATACTGTACCGGCTGTTGGTATGCAGGGCTTGATATATCTGGTTATTTGATTTTGTTCTGCAGAGGGTATCAATAGGTTTATATTGAAATGTTCCAGAATGATATCTGAATCCGTCCAATCTTTCAAGATGATCTTATGTAAATTTTCAAAATCATTTATCAATTGCATTATTGTGGCACTTAGCTTTGGACGATAAAAACAGATAACAAATACATTTTTTCCTTGTTGATTTAGCAGAGTTACTGATAATTCCTAAGCTGCATTATTGTTTATTGCTAATAATCATCATAATCATCACCATCATCATCATAATCATGGTCATCAAAATCATTATTGTCACCATCATCATCACCACTATCATTATCATCATCATTTCACCATAATTATCATGATCATCATCATCGTCATCATCATTGTGAGCAATTGATGTACATGTAGGTGAGGGATATTGCTGACTGTGGTCTGTCTACTTGAACTATAATATCACAAAATGTTTATATGACCTGTCTGCACCTAAAATCCTATTAAATGCAAAACAATCTTGCTGCAGGGTAAATTAGAATATACCATAGACAATTCCAAAACTTCAATTTCAAAAGTCCTTCATCAACAAAAATAGTCTATCATCTTACTGAACATATGGAACTCATCCCTATGGAATACAGTAAATTTGTGCGCCAATGCAAAAGCTGTGAAATTCATTCAATGTGGCCACAGAGTCTGCCACTCGTAGGGATTTCTACCTACAATAGGGATTTTTGGAGGTTTGTAGGTTGTAGGGAAAACCTACGGTAGAAATCATGACAAGTAGGTAGATTGTTCAAAAATGTAGGTATTTTTCAGAAAAATATGAAATCCTAGGATGTTTCTCAACAAAATTGCAAAATTCTGATGTTTTTGCTGTGTTGAACCTTCAAAAAGTCAATCATTGAGGCCTCTGTTTCGAACAACTGTGACTTTGCCTCTTAGGAATCGCACCTAATTGTGGATCTGTGATGAATCCAATGACGCAAAATTTTTGTCGCCTTTAGTTCACATGATACCCACGTGGTAAAAAATAGGTGAAATGTGGCTAGATTTGTCAAAATGTAGGGATTCGTAGGTAGAATCTGGGGGGAAATGTGTAGGTGGACGGTAGGTAGAAAACGCATGTGCAGTAGGGAAAAACTGAGCGTCAAGAGTGGCAGCAGTAAACTGAAGTCAACAAGAACTGGAATCGCCTGTGGTGATCATAATGTGATAATTAATTCCAAAGAAGCACCTTCATTTTGATAAGCAGCACGTTGTGATTGGAATGTAATTTCTGACTCTGTAGCCCGTAGAAAAGCCCTGTACTTTGTATGACATCTGTTTCAATTGTCGCTCTCTTTGATTTGACTAGAAATGTTGCACATGCTAAAACATAGGCTCGGAAAATCTCATGTACAGTAGCAGCCTGTCCTGCAATAACAAAAGCAGCTTGGTCCAGCAATTCCACAGGCTTCGCTGGTCATTTTCATGCAAAATGTGGGGAATTTGCTTCAGAAAATCTAACATACTTTTGACTATGAAAATAGGAATTCCGATTATCAATTTCTTAATGGCACTTTTTTTGCGCTATATATTCTAAGCACTCTGCTATCCATGAAAATTGATTTCATCTGGGCAGTGGACAGACAACAAGATCAAGGAGATCAACAAAACTTCAATGATTATGATGGTCGACATTTTGTTGCAGAAATTAACCAGTAAGTATCACCTTAAAAATAAATATAGACTATTTCATTAACTTTCATATACAGGTATTTATTAATATCTAGTGTATTGGCCTAGATTTTAAAATAAAAAAGCATACGTTTTATGAAAGCATTGATCAATCTTGAGAGGATACGATGGATAGGGTTGATAATGGGTGTCAAACTTGGTTTCGTTCTGCTAGGCCAAAGCATTTGTATTATGATAACTAAATAGATATTTGATGTATACATTTGCGAAAAATTGAAGGAAAACTGGTGGGGAAAATCTAACTAGGATGTCAATGTGCAAGGAATATTGGACGAGTCTGGACAGAGAGAAATTTGTCTGTTAGTTATCCTGTTAGTCTTAGTTATGCTAATTATCTTGTCTTCAATAAGATATATATTATGTTAATTTTTTTTTATGTTTTAGTTGCGGCCCACGCTAGATAAGCTTCGCTTTTCTTGGGTCACGTAAAATACATACTTTTTTAAACTTTGTATTAATTTGATGTATTTTACAAATAATATTGAATTGAATTGAATTGCTTAAATGAAAGAATTGTTAAATGTGGAAGACTCAAAATGAAATCATTATTAGATAAAGATAAAATAGCAAGCAGAAAGGGAGGTAACCAACTAAAGCACTTTACAGAGAAGCTGAAAGGAGCCCAAGCCTACTAACTTGTAGTATACCTGAGTGAGACAGACAATGCAAAGCTGAGAGCAGATAAGCGTAAGCTCCAGCAGCAACTAGAGGAATCGAAATCAAAATATAAAAAGATAGAAGATGAGCTCCAGCAAGCAAATGCATCTCCCTCCTACTGGGAAAAAAGTTTCAAGAACATAGTAAAAAAACAGATAAAAGAAAATAAAAAGAGATCAAGGCATGCCACTAGGCCACTATCAGAATACCCAGAACAAAGTCAATAAAGAATAAAGAGGAAATTAAAAGCTGATTGTCAGTCAGCTTTGGATTTCTTGACCTTGACCTTGTTCCTTGCCAAGTTGAATACCTTGATATTAATGAAGGAACATATAGACAGCTTCACCTTTTTCACAATGAAGACATTGATTTATTTTTAACTGATTCAGAGAATACTGATCCTGAGGACACACAACTGGACAATGTTAATCATTTGCTTTACATAAAGGAAAGATTGAATATTTCTGGCAAAGTCTGGCATGAGGTAGCATTGATTTCTGAGGGACTCCCATCAAAGTAAAGCCTAAAGAAAAGTGTTTAAAGTGTCTAAAGAAAAGTTTTTAAAGTGTTGAAGTAATAAAGGTTTTTGTAGATGCGGATTTTTAGACTAAAAGTTTTCAAAATTTTTGTGATCTCTGGAAAATTTGAAGCATCAGCAAACTTCCTAAAAACCTTAATGCATGCAACTTTGCATTTTGATTTTTTAAACCCTGAAATACTTTTCTCGTGGTTCAAATTTTTTAATTATTATGTGTGATATAACCAATTTTTGTGTCATTAATATTAACCCTTAAAGAAACCTATGTAAAGATATACTGGGAAACTGTAAAATTTTAAAAGATAATATCAGTTCAGTTCCTCTCATTTAAATTTCTCTTGATATTTTCTTGAATTTCCATTCTCCCTTAAAAAAGACAAGCGGTCAGCTTCTACATTTGCGGCTTTTTTCTATGCTAGCCTCAATATCAAACATTGGACCAATATTGTTCAGGAATGTTGATGGCGCGATGAGGAAAACGCCCAAAAAATGAAAACAATCAACCTTAATTTATGCAACGTTACGCAATTCGCAGTGACATTGATAAAATTAAACAATATTATTTATCAAGAAAAATTTTTTTATCAAAATATCTGAAACTGTTAAACCATAACGCAAATTGAAAAACTGTAAAACCGTACTTTGTCAAAGTAAAAACCGTAAAACCATTCTAAAAATAAAAACAGCGGTGAATGTGGGTTTTTTAGGCTCCTTTGCAACTCTCATTCAGCTTCGTAGATTACAATTTGTTGTTTTTTTTGTGATCCTCGGCAACTCTGATCTTTGTTGGGTTCGTTATATGATACTAACACTACTCTCGGTTCTGTTTAAGCTACTCAGTTTGAAACATTCTTCTGCAGTTGGGCAGCTGAGCAGGCTCTTCTTGGAGGGATTTGGTTGTTTTTTTTGACATATTTTCTTTGAACTCATTCAGGCAAAAACTTGTTTAAAGCAAACACTTGCCATTTTCTTTTAAGATTGGTTTTACTTTGATGATGACAGAATTGAAACTAAATGCACTTGACTTGACCTTTGCAACATCACATATATATACTCTACACTATTCTTTACTCTACACCATTCTTAACATAAAAGTCAGCTGTTAAATTTAGATTGGGGTTTTGGCCTGTTCGTCTTATCAAACTGGTTTTCTGAACCCGAGGACATTACGTTTCTTGTTTCTCATTTGCATGATTCTAGCAAGCTGTATTTCTTTCTTCTCTTTCAAAAAAATGCAATGCCAAAAAAGACTGTGATTTCATTACAAATGTTTGAAGATATGCAAGTTGTGTTTATTGTTGTGTGCTTTGACTTGACACATTTTAATCTGTTGTAAGATAAACCACGGAGCCACGAGTTCAAGGGGTTCAAACAGTTGATTTGTGTATTTCTCTGACACAGGAACTGTCAATTAAACCTTTCAACTGCAATTTTTTCTTGCATTGAGTCCTAAAAATTGTCATTATCAAAGTCATCGGTGACTTATCGAACGTGGAATTCTGAATATTGCTCCACATAATCATGGGCAATTGCACTTTCTTCACCGCATTCTATTGATTCTCTTATTTCATTATCTGCTTCTTGACATCTCTCGTCATCATATCCCCACATTTGTTCAAAAAATTTTTTTCTGTAATTTCAGTAATGGTATGTGGTGAAAATACCAAGCATTTCCGATGCAATTTTGATGTCATTTTCAGGGTTGATCCCTATTTTACAGAGATCTTCTCAACATTTATCCAATCCTGACTGTCAGGCAATGGTAAATTCAGCATCTGGAGGAAATGATCTTAAATTTGGTGTCAAGACCCCTGTTGTGTGTTCCCCCTTTTCCAGATATTGTCTCTCTAGATATGAAATGTTCTCTGAGTGACAAGTCTTTACTCTGAAATACCCATAGTCGCAAGATTCTAAAAAAAATGGAAAAGTGTGCTGCACTTGAAACCAGCTGTTGCAGTGTTGCTCGAAGAGAGTAAAAAATATACATGTGTCAACATGCCAAGTACATCAAAGTACCAATAACATTTTCTCAGATTCTCCACCATTTTTCCTCCACAACCTCATTTGGGGCATATATAGTTTGTGAAAGTATGCGCAAATTGTCGCTCTGACCATAACTTTCAAAACCAGTTTCTAAATGATGCAACCAAAACAATAAACTCAATGTTCGCTCTCAGAGAAGGACACCGAAAATAGTGAAAAGACAAAGTATGAACCTTTCAACTCTGAAAGAAACTACAAAATTGGCCCACTACTGCAAGTTTCTTACACTTTTCAGACTTTGAGTACTGGAACTTTCTTACGAGTTTCTTGAATGCAGTATCTATATAAGTGACATAGTCATTTCATCGCAATGATGTTTTCAACCTGTTTATCAACTGTATTTGAGTTTTTAACCTATTTATCAACTGTATCTTTTCCTTCCGTATCATGTTGTGTCTTGTCTTCTCGTCACCTTTCTTTATCTTTTGTGGCCTTGTCTTAATTTTGCTTGTCTTTCCTTGTTGGGTGGTGTGTTGTCTTATCCATCCCTATTGTTTTGAGTCTTCTCTGTCTTGTCTTGCATATTTTGTCATGTACTTACTAAGTTTGTTTATAAATTTATTATTATTCATAGAGAAGAGCCTTAGATCATGCCCTCTATAATGTCACTCACAATGCTTATCATTTCATTCTGAGTGGTGTGTGAAAAATAAGAAACATTTTTGGGTCTTCCTCCATCCATTTCTTTAATGGCATGTGGTACTTCGCAAGAAATTTAAGTTCTTCAAGAATGTTGCCGTGGTTCAAAGACTTGCTTGATTCATCTTTTGCCCTAAAAGCACTGTTTAGTTTGGCCAAATGCGTTATAACTTCAAATATTACCTATACAATTGCACAGTTTTCCTCCCTTTCCTTTTCTTTACGTGACACTGCTGCTTGTGCTGAACCGACAAGTTGTTCGTGAACAGAAGGAGACTCGCTTTTGAATGACTGGAATCTGTCAATTGAGAGCAGGTGCATCCGTGACTGTGGGTGTTTTGCCAGCCTTCCAGTATCTCCAGTAGCATTCTTCCATTTGTTAAAGCCCTCCTCAGTAAATGTAGGTTCTGAGCATCCAACTAAAAATTGAATCAACAAACATTTTAGGATTCGGTATAATATCAAACTAATTTAATTACAGCCATATCAGTAGTGAAGAAAGATATAGGTTAACTTTTAAATCAGTAAGCCTTTCTTACTTAGAACTAACGAAGTAGTACTTGATAGCCGTTTGGTTTTGAGATCTGTAGAAAACTTACCAAGCGTTCCAACAAATTGACATACCAAATAAAGAAGAATTTAAGGCGTCGAAAACAACAACACACAACCCTCTAGAAGAACTACAAGAACATTAAAAACATTAAAAACAATATTATTATTCAGATTAAATTCATACCTCTGAGAAAGGCATAATGTTCTTGTAGTTCTTCTAAGGGTCGTAAACGCGCCTTCGCGCCCAAATTCTTCAATGTTTCTTGATGGTATGCCAATTTCTCTACAAAAATCCCGCTCCACGTGGCCACCTTTGTAATACACGACTCCAACCCCATTCCAATCTAAGATGTCTTTGATGATAGGTGGAGATTCCACACATTTTAATCCTGCTCCGTTTGGTTTATAAGATAAATGGTGAATTTTCCATTTACAAAAATTGAATGCTCGTTGCCATTCTTCTTTAATTTTTCCAAAGGGAGTACAGGGTTTGTACTCCCTTACAAAGCTTGTCTCCCCGTCGTCTAGCAGAATCGCAATCTTTCGCTTACATTGATGATCCTCTTTGGTTTGAATGTACTCTATGTCCATTAAAGCTATATGTGACATTCTAGAAAACAAGGTGAAATAAAAGACGTTAAAAATTGCTGAAATTAGTAGGGGTGGTTCAAAGCATGTTTACTATCCTAGTTCATCAAAAAGATCGAATAATAAAACACGAACTTAACAGGGCCTTGATGAGCAGCATTACCTGTCTACCAAGGGTCTCCCGGGTTCAAGAATTTCTCATCCATGGAAAAGTCTTCAGCCACCTGTTCTGAAACTCACCAAATGGCTGTTGTAACGAACGGCCTACTAATCCTACGCTGCACAAGGGCTCAACACAATCTCTCATGACATTGGCCAGAGCATTCGTCAATAGCCTTTCGAGCCTGAGAGAGGTGGTGTTAATTAAACGATAAGAATGATCAACATTGTTTAATCTTACTAGTTTTATGAAATTGAATGATTCGAGTGTTCACATAAAACTATACAAAAACCAAAATTACATACCTGATTTCTTTAATGAACAACTAAAAAATAAAGAATTAGAAATTTAGTTGAAAGAATTGAAACCAAAGACTAAGAATTGAAGTCAAGATTCTTAGGCCTGGTCGGATCTCGAAGCTTCATAAGTTTCACGGCTTTGAAAATAAGTTTTGGTCAGGCAAATAAAAATAAAACATTCTTAAATAAACAAGAAATATTTATTATAAGTTTAAATGATAAGAGAATTATATTTCTAACACTTTTCTAAGAAAAAGTAGAGAAAAAGTTAAAGATACTTACCGACTTTGAGAAAATTTTCCAAGAGTGTTTGCATTTGCTGACGTGATGCCAATTTTAATTTTTCCCGCGATAAAATCCTCGTCACGTGACGCGTTATCATTGAAAGAAGACTAGATCTGATTGGTTGATTGATTATGTTTCCAACTTACAGCGATTTGATTGGTTAAAACTCTTGTTTCCAAGGTTTCTAGAAAGTTCTGAAGAAGACTAGGTCTAGCTTACAGCGATTTGATTGGTTAAAACTCTTGTTTCTAGAAAGTTCTGAAGAAGACTAGGTCTAGCTTACAGTGATTTGATTGGTTGAAAGTCTTGTTTCCAAGGCTTCTTCGAAGGCTTTTAGAAACACACACAAAACCGTTGAGTTTGTTGTTTTATTTTGCTTCAACCTACTGCGGCCTGTTGTGTTTAGTTGCGAGTCTTGAAGAAAAGATGATTGGGGCAAGGAGAGCAATTGTCAGCATGCAGCAAATGATCAGACTACAACCAGGAGAGCCAGTATTTCGGAGCAACTGCTCCATTTGCCTAACATCAGAGGTGAATGATGCTTACTACTCAAGATGCCAGCTGTGTGAGCAAGTTTTTCATCTGGAATGCATAAACCAGTAAGTTGTTTCAAGCATTCACTTAAACCTATAATAATTATTATTTCAAACATTTGTTTATACTAATTATTTCAAGTATTTATTTATTTATTTTTTCATTTCAGATGGCGAGTGCAAATGAATTCATGTCCTCTATGTAGACTCGCACCATACAATGCTGTAATACTAGAGGTAATTTGTAAAAGCATAATTTATATTCATTTAAATATACTTTTAAGACTGGAACATCTTCTCATATTCTCTTTATTATTATTAGACTGCTGCTGCTCAAGAATCTTCAGAATCTTCAGAACCTGTGATTATACAGCCTTCAGAATCTATGCTAGTACGACCTACAATGGTGCGTGATGTAATGATGCAAACAGCAGTTCAGGAGATAACAGACAGAGCATTCAACACTCCTGATTATGATGATGTAGATATCAGAGGTTATGGACTTGTCGCTGATTATGATAGTGAAGATAGTCTGGATAATTATTCTGAAGAGAGCTACGAGGTGTTAAGTCAACCTCATTATAATACACCAGAAGAAGAAGAGGTCAATCCTTTTTTGCTGACAAGAATAAGAAGGTTTGCAAACGATAGTAATGAGAACGCTAGATTTTTAGTTCGTATGATTGAATTCAAAGAAATGGTGGACAGAATGTCCAGAATTTTTCCAGGACGACTAACGTTGAGAATTGACCCATCACCAGAACGCTAACTGTTTACATCATTTTTAAAAAATAAATCAGTTATAAAAGCTTAATGGTTGGCTCTATTTATTCCATATTACGTAGTATTAATGTTGAAATGTTAAATTCAATTAACGAGACAGAAAATGAAGTTGGTGATTTACATGATGCCTCTATCTATTTGAAACTATTAGAGAATATACCAATCGGTTAACAATTAGTATAATAAAAGAAGCGCATTCCTTTATCATCTATGAAAACTATGGCGAATTTGCGCAAAAACAGCGAATAACATGTTTCAATGAAGAATACTTTGAACATTGTAAACCTGAAGATATTGAGAAAGAACTTGCTAAACTCTTGGATGATAGAAATATTCAACCTCATGAATTTCTGCGAAAGTTTTTACAAATACATCCTTTTCCAGATGGTAATGGCAGACTGGCGAAACTCTTGTATTGTTTCCTGTCTAATAAATGTGTAATATGGGAAGATCAAGAAAAGTATATTAAGGCTTTAAGAAAATCTGATAAAAGTTTACAAGAATATCTAAGTCATCTCAAATCTCTTATAAATACAACGCATGCACCTAGCAATTAAAGATGGGTAAGCGTAAGAGACAGGATAGAAAGAAACAGCATACAAAGCGACGAGGCATAAAGAGAATTAGGGGTAAAGGTCTTTAAAAACCTTCAAAATTGGATCGTCAAAACAGCGATTGGCATTACACCATTACCAGGCTTACAGTGCGAATTGAAACCGAGAATTAGGAAAAAGGGGTAGAAAAAAGATAAACCTTTACAATTTATCCCTAGAGAAGTCTGGAAAGCTGCGGGGGTACCAAAGAAAACGCTGGATAAATTCACATATGCTAAAAAATCCGATTTCAAATAATGGCATCACTAGCAGGAACTATTATTGCTTCAATGATTATTGATGATATGTTAAAAAATGATGGTGGACAGGAAGCAACCGAGTTGATGAGAGGTGGTTATAAAAGGAAGTCAACATTAGAAAATTCTAGAAAGATGGGGTCTGCATTAGCGCGAGCAGCAGTTAGACAAGCAATTAAGCAAGGAAGAAGAGCGGTGACTAGAAATATTAGTAAACAAGCCGTAAAGAAATTCGCGTTAAAAAGGAGCAAAAGCAGCTGCAAAAGGCGTAGACTTGCTCCAAGTCTATTTCTCAATATCCTTCTCCAAAGGTCCACCATTCCGTGGAAACAAAGGAGAGTGCCAGAGAAATAGACTTGTACCTTTCCAGCATTCATGAATAATTAATGAGATTCCCGCTCCAGTGGCTTGCTGATAAGAAGATTGGGGGTACTGATTTTAGATTATTTAACAAAAGGCGAAACTTTTCTTTGAAATTGAGAATAATACACTAAATGCATCTTTTCAAAATGAATTGAGAGAATTAAGAACAAAAACCCCTTTGAATTTCATTCAGAGCCGTTGGCATTGGCAGCCAAATGCATCTTTTGTCAAGAAATGCCTTTCAGGAGGCAACCCCCTTGGAGATTTTATAATCTGGAAAGAGCTTTGTCATTTCTTCGTGCTGAATGGCTGATTCTCTCACTTCAGAGAGAAGCGCCACCGGACAGGATCTTGTCCGGTGACGTCAAAACACAAAAGGTTTATCTCATTAATTATTCATGACTGCGGGAAAGGTACAAGTCTATTTCTCAGGCACCTTCCTTTGTTAACACGGAATGG